>JAEUWS010000521.1:0-24259 GCA_018524945.1 Podaxis sp. C-F-92630
ACTTGTCGTAATCAGATGTCGTTATCGGCGGGTTAAACCTATGGTTATAAAGGGCATCTAAACGCTCAAATGCAATGCCTCATTTATTCACCCGCTTCCCACACCATTTCCACTTTCCCCAGTGACTAACCACCCTATCTCACTCATCCTTGTCTGACCCAAATGACGCACGACCGATCGGGGCCCTATGTTGAAGAACGCGAGTTTTTTGAGATCGTCGTCTTGGGCGCCGGTGTGTCTTATCTTATCTAATATTTATATCGAGGTAGAATCATCTTCCTGATCTTATATTACATAGGTGTGGTTGGTCTGACCACGGCACTCGAGATCCAGCAACGAGGAAGGGGCAAATATAGAGTTACTGTTGTTGCCGATGCCTTCCCTGGTGATCCTGGAACAGGTGTCAAATTCACCAGTCAATGGGCTGTCGGTATCCTTTATTTTAATGTTCTTGGTGCTTATTGATTTTGATTTTCAGGGTGGGCATCACGTATACAACACCCGAGATCGGCAAAAGTATCCTAATGACGAACTCTATCGTACGTCTCCCTCTCTTTCTCCTCCTAGAAATAGACTCATTGGGGTTTGGTATTATAGATTTCGAGAAAGATACTTTCAAGACACTCTGGGAACTCTCCGAACCAGGAACTGAAACCGAAGAATGTTTCCTCCGTCTCCTTCAAACCGAACACTTTTACTACGACCGCGTAACAGAGAACAGTCCAGGTCCCGAACCACTTGAAGAAATGCCTTCCGTACGTCCCTCCCCCTCCTTCCCCTTCCACCAACCAAACTAACCCGACCTAACCAGTACCAACCAATCCCCAAAGACAAACTCCCACCCGGAGCCCACTCCGGCTGCACCTTCCAAACACTCACAATCGACACCCCAATCTACCTCAACTGGCTCTTCACCCGTTTCATCGGTCTAGGCGGACGCACCGTCCGCGGACACGTCCAACACCTCTCCCAAATCGTCGAAGGTGGCATAAGTATCTTTGGCGACAGATACGCTACAGCTGTAGCGAAATACGGTGTACACACACTCGGACTTTCAGGCCGACTTACACCTGACTCTCCGCGTCCGACTGTTCCTTCTGGTGATGCTCAAGGACAAGGACGTGGGCGTGAGAGTCCTGAGGAGTTGGTGCAGCATTCCGCGGAAAAGATACATGCGAGGAGAAGGAAGGGGAAAGTTGATGTGGTGATTGTGTGTACGGGGATTGGTGCGAGGTTTTTGGGAGGTGTGGAGGATTCGGAGGTGTTTCCTATCAGAGGGCAGACTGTGATTGTTAGAGCGCCTTGGGTTAGGTTTGGGATTACGGAGAGTGGAGCGAAGGATGAGAATGGGGAGGAGGTTGTTACGTATATTATTCCGAGGAGGAGTAGTGATGTGAGTCTTGTCTTTGTTTTCTTGGTTTTTGGGTTCGTTGACGTTTTGTGGGTGTAGGTTGTTGTTGGTGGGACGAGGGTAGCCGATGATTGGTATGTTCCTTTCATACTTTGAACCCCTTCTGATCATACTCTTCTCGTTACTAGGTACCCATACCCCCGCGAAGAAACAACCCGCGCAATACTCACCCGCGCACTTAAACTCTGCCCACAACTCGCACCGCCCGAAGTTCGCACGAACAGGGAACCAACAATCGATGATGTGCTCTCACATGTCGTGGGTGAAGGATGTGGACTTCGTCCTGGACGTAAAGGTGGAATCAGGATGGAGAGCGAGTGGTGGGGCCACAACGGTAAACTCTTGAAACCAGATGAAAAGGAGAATGAAGGAGAGAATGGGGAGGGGAAGGTATTGGTTGTGTATAATTATGGGTGCGTAATGTTGTTTTTCTTTGGGCATCGCTTTGGTCGATAATGATGCTTGGTGTAGACATGGAGGGTACGGCTATCAGAGTTCGTGGGGTAGTGCGAGGAAAGCTGCGGATTTGTTGGAGGAAGGGTTGAAGGATATTTAATTATGTGTCGGTTTTGTGCAGTGTAATGGTAAAACTGAAGCCCTAATGTCTGGGCGTTGGAACTTGGAGCGTTGAGATTGTAGACCTATGAGGTCTGAGTGCAAGCCGTTATGCGATTCCTCGCCATTGTGCGATCACAGAACGCGCTTTTAAAGACCTCGCGAAGGATGCAACCTAACCTACACTCGCAATGGCAAGGTATTTCCCTGTATATGACAATGCCTCTGATGGTCCATGCACTAAGCTAAAGCCACTATCACCTATCGCCACAACCAATTTCAGTCTTCATTCGTTCATTTCCCCGAAGGACACTTGGATACGTTCATGTACCTTTCTTTTCATTGCGCCTGGTCTAGTGGAATATCATTTTCCAGCATTGTGAATATACCATACTGTCAAGGAATCGCAATTCAAGAACAACCGCAATCCCACGACTCTTGAATCAACCTCCCTATACCGGATATTGGCGCGCAAGTGCTTCCCAAGGGAAAAGGAGATGTGTAAGTACATCAGAGAAGAGGCTATGTTCTTGATATATCAGACCAGATTACCGGAGCACAATGCAACGAGGTATGCACTCGCTCTATCTCATACGGCTTCATATACGGCTTCCTGAACACATTCGCGATTAACAAATACGGCTCACAGTACGCAAGACTACTGAGATTATCGGTTCCTGGTAAGAGGGGGAGGGGGTGACGATTGAACGTTCAACCACGAAGCAGGCAATATGACATCAGAAGCTCGTTCACGCGAATAGGATGCAAACTTACGCACAAACGAAAGGAGAATCCCTGAACGGTCTCATGCATCACACGATATTCTAAGGGGAGCTAAAGCTCATACTCATAGAAATATTACAATCTAGTCATCTTTCATCCTCCTCGTCGTCCCCCTCCAGAGTATCATCTTCATCTTCCTGTGAAGCGTGTCCTCCGACCTCCCGGGGAGTTTCTTTGACCATCACCGCAACAACACAAAGCTGATGGTAAAAGCACTGCAAACTTGACTCATTGCCATAAGCAATCTTCGCCGACCTATCCAAATGCTCCTCATTTGGCTCGATAACCCATTCGACGTCCAGTCTCTTATACTGCTCTTGATTCCCGAGATAGGATTTATACCAACCAGACCATTGCGGTGGATGCTTCGCGACTTCCTTCAGGTCCTCATCCCAAACCAAGAACGACCCCCTCCCGCTTGCAATTTGCTCAAGATCCGGATCAGATTCATCATAGTCCACGTTCCCGTCGACGATTGTAGTGCTTAAGACTCGAAAGGGACAACCTCCGCCATCCTTATCCTTGCGATAAAGGAGGAAGAATCGGTACTCAACGCCGAGTTCGGTGAGAGTCTTGATAAGAATGGCATCGGATCCTTTTAGTTTGAGTGATTTGGGGTTTAGAATGGCGGATTTGAATGGGTAAGCGTGTTGGAGTCCAAAGCCGAGCCAAGGGCGTACAAGATCCGTGATAGGGTTGTTGAGAATGTCCTTAAGGACCGTCTTGAATGGGGTGTTCGAGCTGTGCATCAGCGGGGACTTGAGTGACCGGAGGGCCGGTACTGGAATCGAAGTAGAGATTGTAGGTTATCGTTACACGGTGTCCAGATGTGACTTGAGCCACTTCATGTCGCTGAAGAACGCAACGTATGCCGCCTAAGGGGTAGGAGCGTCCTTAAGGAAGGCCTGTCCGTCAAATTCGAACTCACAACCACGGTGCCTGAGGAGAAGGTTGCCGCCTTGGCGTGTGAAGGGCAAGAGAACGACGAGAGATCCAAACATGTCCTCGCTAGGGGGTGTATCTTGATGTGCTTTGAAAAACGAGCCTTCACCTATGTCGGAGCCTCAGCAATCACCCCGAGACGAGGAGGACAACAGTGTTCGCGCCATAGACGTTGAGTTTGTGTAATTCGAAACGGATGCCCTCGTCGAGTGAAATCCAGGGAAAGAGACCAGACGCCAGCTTGCTAGTAAAACCTTCATGGTTTGAAGGATTGAAGAGCCACGCAAATTTTCCAGCGTCAAGCTTGCCGGCCTTGCGATAGGTTTCGTCCAGGACGTCTTGTTGATTAAGGCCAAATGCAGCAGGCTGACATGCGTTGCTGAGGTCCTCCGCTTGAGCCACTGTAGTCGATCCCAGCTTCAGGGAGCTGCGGGGATGAGTGGAGTCACCATTTGGCTACGGACAATGTGAGTATGCTACCTGCTTTGATGTTCCATCTCTTCGCTCATAGAAATGCGCGATTTCGCGCTCGGAAAGAGAAAAAACTCCCGAGGTCCAGGGTGCGTGAAGAACGTTCTTGTTGGTAAGAGCGTCACGGTGTCTATTGATGATACCATCGGTCTTCTTGTTGACGAGAGCCTCGCGATACAATGCTAACAGCTCAGCCATCTAGTTGCGTGGGCGATATTGAGAGGAAAGGCGATGAAACATTCCGCTTCGGACGCCTTTAAGTGCAAGTTGTCTATGATTATGCCCCTTTTATCCACTCGAGTCAGCTTTCTTTTTTGAGTCTTGTTCAGGGTTAGACCTCCTAGCATGAGAAGTCCCGAGATACATGGGTAAGGCATGCTGGACGCCTCGGTTATTGCTGCGACCGAAAGCTGGCGCTAATGGATCAGCGCGAATCGGAGTCCTGAGTGACAGCCAACAGTCTCGGCGGAAGTCCAGGTAGCAAGGTTGGTATATGTAAAGAGAGCACCACTGCGGCTGCATGTAGAGTCCCAAATCAGAAGCCGGAAGGAGCAAGGTTGTCGGGCGGAGAACAATTATAATGGGCTTTCGAGCATTGGAAGCTGTGTCACAAGAGCTCACCAAGGCCCAAACCGTCCGGTCAACCTTGACGACAATGGATGAAGCTCTGGAGCCCCACACTAAGGGGATCTACTACTGACCGCGTGCGTAATAGCATTTTTTCCGTGGAGGATTTATCCCACAGATGGGACTTACCTACACTGACGATACGCTGGTACACGCTGGTTGTCAGCTGCCTTGGGCAGCCTGGCCATGGCTCCACCAAAAAAAATTGAATCAGTGTCACAAGAGCTCATTAAATAAATTGCGAAATCCGCATGATGTGACATCTCGTTGGTTGACATTCACATCAGTCTATGCAGGGACAACATCATTGATCATCGACCGTGCATCGTGGATCGTCGCCCATCGGAAAGTTGTTGGAGAAGGAAATACATAATATTGCGAGAGACGGGCATGTCTTGAAATCAGGCCATAAGAATGAATATGTCAGAATCAGATCGAAGACCGGAAGGAGCCTCAAGGCATCGATCGAGGCAAAACAAGTTCTACTGCGCTTGGATTGGGATAAATGGCGACGACTTAGGAGGGGGTCCATCTATTACGACTCAAAAAGAGTAGGATCACTACGAATCAATCCTTCCCTGAACGTCGAAAGAAGTTGCCGAAATAACCTCAAGTCTTTCGGGCATTGCAAACGTGCGAGAGTACAGGGGAACGAGGGAACGCATGTGTCCATATGCAGGGGGACTGTCCTTGATTGTTAAGTGCTCAAATGTCCAGCGCTCAGCTCTGAGATCCAGGCTTCCAGGTCCTCGAGGTACGTAGAGTTGACCCCACGTCTGTGTCACTTAGACTTGACAGAGTGGAGCATCAGCAGAGAACTTGACTAAGACGTACTGAGAACCGGAATACGTGTGGTGGCGCTGAGAGGTGAAAGAACAGGAATAAGTAAGTGCAGAAACGGAAGTTTTGGAGTGGCTGTGACTGGTCACCGGTCCCACCAGCAGAATATCCACTCTCGACACAGCAACATCATGTGCTAAAGAACGTTCAGCAATTGATATTATGCGGTTATTGTGTGCAAACCTGTTCTGTCACACATATGGACCAGCAGTCAATGTATCCCTAGTGGCCGAGCAGGCTGCCGAAGGCGGAAGCGGGCTAAAAAAAGCAGGGTGGGAGAGAACGATTTTGCCGCGAGTGAAGCGGTGGAACCATTGAATTGGAAATTCCAAGTCAGTCTGCAATGTCGTACAGCAACATACATACCAGGAGGGCAATGCTGAGGCAAAGAGGCGGTGATCGAAAAATTGGGAAAATGAAGTGAAATTCACGTGGAGGGAATATCGCTTGGTTGGGAAACCTGCCATCTTCCCTCGGCTCCCTCATCATCCTGCTTTGATTCCCCTCTTTAACTTTCGACTTCCTCTCATTCTCTTCTTCTTACCTCCATCGTCTTCGGCGCACATGGCAAAGGACGCACACAACGAGAATGACCATACCGTCGTAGACGAGGACTCTTCCGAGCCACCCGTCACAGTACCAGACTCTGGCGACGCAGGCGAGGGCGGGAAGCTCAAGATGATTGTGCAGCTGGTCAAGAAGTGTCTGGGTGTGAAGGATATTGCCACCATGTACGCCCTTTCCGGCATCGTCCAAAATGGTTGGCTGATCGTACACGAATGCAATCACAAAGGCGGTTGTCCCTACCAGCGTCGCTACTGGAGCCAATTCCTAACCTAGAATACTGGCACTACCTTGACCGACCCGACTTCTTTGCTGCGTTGAGTACCAAATTATCCTTCATTCCTGTCCAATTTACTGATCCTTGGTGATAGTATCAATGATTCCGAGTTTCCCTTCGAGCGCATGCTTGCCGTCGTGAGGTTTACCTTCACAAAGGACCTCAAGTTCGTGGTACGTCATGCGTTACCAAAGAATGCCACCACATAGGAGACGAGAACTCATAACGGTACTATAGCATGGCAAAGTCTGCAAGCCCTATAACTCTGTCTTGGGCGAGCACTTCCGCGCACACTGGGACGTTCCCCCTGTCGCCTATTCTGATGATCCATCACAAGCACCCATACTTCTCACTCACACCACGGTCACCCCCGAAGCCGCCGCCTACACGTCCGAAACTGCCAGCATCCGGAGTGGCAGGAGCTCTAAGAGCACGCGCAGCGGCTTTAGCGCCTTCTCGAAAGGCAAATCCTCTACACCTGCCACGTCCATCGAAGCCAACATGGCAGCCCAAATGTCCAATCTTAGCCTCGGCAATGACAATAATGCAGAACGGCTGCGGGTTGTTTATGTCACCGAGCAAATCTCTCATCATCCGCCTGTGTCTGCCTATTACGCCTCGTGTCCCAAGAAACACTTGGAGATGCTTGGTATTGATCAAATCTCGGCAAAGGTCTCCGGAACAACAGTCAAGGTGTCGCCCGGCCAGTACAATCAGGGGATATATGTCAACATCACGGGCGGGTTTGGAGAAGGCGAGCGCTACCACATCACGCATCCAGTAGCGTCCGTGAACGGGATTTTGAGAGGGAGTTTCTACGTCACCGTAAGCGAGTCAACTATCATCACGTGTACAGGCGGCAAGCACGGAACGAAGTTTAGGGCGATTATCGAGTATAAAGAGGAGGTGAGTGGTATCTCGACTATTGAACATCCTCGGGAGGTTCACAAACATGCATCCTACAGTCCTGGCTCGGAAAGGCACACTTCCTAGTGGACGGTGTGATCCATACGGTCCACGAAGGCGAGACAGAACACGAAGAATGGACAAAGGTCAAACACGTACCTACGAACCGCATCGTCGCAGCCTTTGACGGTACTTGGCGCGGTCATGTTCGCTGGCGACGGGTCGGCGGGGGCTCGTACCCCAATGCACTATCGTCGTCAGCCTCTTCCCCTTCCCCTTCACATGAACACTTGCCCGTACTCCAGCTACCCTCACATGCTGCCTCACGTGCGGATGTCTCGCACTCGGACAGCGAGTATTCGACTCTGATTGATATTTCGACGTTGCGCGTCGTACCAAAGGAGGTGCGACCAATGGAGAAGCAGTTGCCGCATGAGAGTAGGAAGCTTTGGCGGAACGTGACGGATAACTTGTTGAAGAAAGAGTACTCTGAGGCTACCAAAGAGAAGGTGGCGATTGAACAGAGGCAGAGAGACGAGGCAGCTGAACGGAAGAGGAAAGGGATTGAGTGAGTCAAGGTCTCTTTTTCAATGAGGCTTGCTTTGCTGATGGCGTCATGTTTCAGGTTTATCCCTAAATACTTTGAGAAGGATATCTCTGCTGGATATGCTAAACTCACGGAGGAAGGTTGGAAAGCTGTGAAGGAGGAGCTTGAAGAGTCTTTGCCTTCTTGCGTTGAGGCTAATAGGCTCGCTCCTTGACGATCTCTCGTTCCTTGTACTAGCTACTTTATGACCGTCACTTTATGATATACCACGTTTACGTCGCCTTATCATCCTAATTGTTTACCGATTTCCCTGCCTTTTTAGCGATCCATCATAGCAGTAATTCACCCCCTTGTATAACTAATTGGAGCAAGATTATCCACCTTCGAGGGTCTATCTCTCATTAATCAAAAGGTCCAAATGCAGGTACTCGCCCCTGGAGTAGAACAACCTTGTCGGGCTTGTCATGTATGTACATCACCTATTGGTGGTTATGATGGTTGGCTGATATCAAGCGTCGCAGCCGTCGACGGGCATATGGCACCAGAAGGCAAAGTATGAGGGTGGAGAGATGCTGATCAGAGGATCAGGTAAGTTGTACGCGTTGTATAGTCGATTGTTATCTTACCATTCATTAAGGCGACGACTCCAGAGGTTCTCCATCCAGCCTACTGTCATTCTTATCAAGAATCCCCGTTTTGTCGCAATGCGTGAAGTCGTCTTCGGACCCAACTGAGCCTTAGCAAGTCTTAGCTTCTTCTCCAATGCCGGTGCTTCTATAAGACAACCCACGCTGTCATAATGTTGCCAAACTCTCGCTCGAACCACCAATTCTCATATTGTCACGACCGGAATGAAGCGGCAAAGGTTATAATCCAAACCTCTTTCGACGCCTATTTCATCTACACCGCCTGACCGGCCTAAACATCCTCCAACGCATCCTCCAACGTCGTTCTTTGACTCTTTGCGCAGGAGTACCCAACTCACCATCTCCACACCTTCTGTCTGTGGCGTTCGTTTCCCGCGATTCTTTGTAACTTCAGTAGGGATTCAATATTCTATGCTATGGGTAAGGATATAGACGATGGCTACTCAATCGGCTTGGAACGGAATTCTGTCCAAAGGCGCATGTAATGATAGCCAACGGCTTTTTTTTTTTTTTTTTTTTTTAAATCCAAGTTTATTGCCGCAAGTACTACCTACGACAAACGGGTGCACGATAGCAGTCCCAAGTTAAATAAGAAAGAAAGACAAAGCAAACTCAAAAACAAACAAAAGAACAGGTGCCCCAACCAACATGAATGAAAAAGTCAATGAAACTGATCAGAGCCGAGGCCTAGGAGGCCGGGGGAAGAGGGAGGGCATATGTTGATACTGAGTTAACCCTTACAACCCCCAGGAGGGGCTTTCTTGGCCGACTCAGCATTGCAAGAGTAGTGACCTTGGATCCAGTCACAATTGAAATGGTGACGCCAGTAAGGACACTGGCAGTTGTTAGAAGCATGAGTGCCATGACAGTTGACACAGCACAATGAATGAGGACAGGGTGAACCTGCCGGGGTGGGAGGGATGGGGGGTGTTGCTTTGGGATTACCTTTGCAACACCCTGCCATAGAGCAGTGTGAGGCCTCAGAGTGGGGTCCTGCACAGAGGGGGCACCTGGGCATGGGGGAGCGACAGGCATTGGAAGGATGACCCCAATGCCAACAATGTTGACATTGAGGTGTACTGGTGTGAGCACGAGCACCTTTGATGAGACAGGATATGTCATTGATCATGATGCACCTGTTGATGAGGGAAGAGGCAAGAGTGCCTCATTGTGAGTTGATAAGGTCAATCCACATGGTGGCAGAGTTGGCCTTGGGGGAGTTGTGGACGACACACATATGGTGCACATCAGAGAGGGGGAAGAAGGGAGAGGTGGCAATCTCAGCCTTGACTTGGTCTGGGGTGAGGGTGAAGCCTTCAGATGAGAAGAATGGAGTGTTGACAATCTTGATGAAAGATCACGAGATGGGGAGGGTGATGTCAGAGTTTTTGAGTGCTGGTGGAAGCAAGGCCTTGAGGGTGTCGATATCAGCCTGGGAGGGGACATTGCCAGTTGAAAAGGCAATAACACCAGAGTGAAGGTGGCCAGAGTCAACATTGAGTGCTGACTTGGCTTGAGTGAGCACTTGGTTGAAGCACACAATGAGGGATTGGAGGGAAACACAAGCACTAGCAGGATTGCCAGCACTTGCATTAAGGAAAAATTGGTGCCAGGAGGGGCCACAAGTAGTGTAATATGGCTTATGCTTGGAGGAGTGAGGGGGAAGCACTGGTCGAGGTGCTTGCTTGGAGTCACATGAGGGAGGTGTGACCCTGTCACATGGGGGTGGGACATGTGAGGGAGGCTTGGGCCTGTCACATGGTTGTGACTGTGATGTCACATCACTCTGGGTAGGGTGTGACAGGGGAGGGTTGGGGTTAGATGCTTTGTCAGCTGTTCCATGGAGCAACTCATGTTCAACATGTGGTTTGCATGCATCAATGAGAAGGGCAGTAATACTGCCTGGGGGAGGGGGAATGTGCCAGGCTGAGGGGAAAGTGTGGTTGGCAAAGAAGTTCTTGGACTCCATAACAGAGATGAGGTCACAAAGGGCTGCAAACATGTGAGGGTCAGGTTTGAAGTTGGCCTCTGGCAATTGGAGTGATTGGAACAGTTCAATGATGATGTCCAAAACATTTTTGTAGCCTTCTTCTTCATCCTTGGCCTTGGAGGGGGTGGGAGAGGAAGGAAGAGCAGAGGGAGCAGCCTTAGGAGTAGACTGTTCAGCAGAGGGTTGAGAAGGGGGAGAGACAGGGAAGTTGAGTTCCATGTCTAAGGAGGAAGGAGAGGACTGGACAGAAAGTCTCAGTGTAGAGGGCTCCAAGTGGACCACAGGTCTCACTGGAGAGGGTTCACAGACAGATTATCTTGCAAGAGGAGAGGGAGGAGGAGAGGAGTGCCATGGACCTCAGAAGGGGGGTGGTTGCCAATAACCAGCAGGCATGTTTAATGATGAGCTCAAAGCTGGTGGAGTTTGAGGGGTCTCAGGAACCTCAGAGAGGTCAAGGGGCTGAAATCTGTTCTTTTGACAGCCCATAGTACACTAGAAACCAGTACAAGCGACTCAGTGAGCATTGATGGTGGTGGTTAGAGGGAAAGGAAGGTGATAGCCAATGGCTTCCAACCCAACTTTACTATCAAAGACCTACTCAATCAAATTGAAAATAACTCTGCAATACAAAACCTTGAGCTGGCATCCTCAGTACCCAAGAAGCAAGCACAATGGATATCCAAATTCTCCATGCAGTCCACATCAGGAAGATGGCAACTTCACTTGTACATCATAATTCACAACATCCATTCTGTCATCCCTTCATACCCTGTGTGCCATACCCATTCTCTCTCTCTCTCTCTCTCTGTGACCCTAACTCCCAACACTCAACAACTCCTGCTCACCTAGTCCTCATTTGGAGTCTATGTGGAAACCTTCCTCTTCCCCCTGTCCTCTTCATCTCCATCCACCAACAACCCAACACCTCCTCTGGGTTTTTCCTGGCTTTACCATGACCTCACCTTTCTGGAGTCCTACCACTTTGGACTCATGTATGTTGATCACATATCTTCCATCTCTGCCCATGGCAGTAGCCCACACAAAAAGCTTGACTTTACATCCATGCTACCCTCAGTCCCCAACACCTTGACCCCTCTTAGCAATGGGGTATCCAACATGTCCACAGCAACCACACTCTACTGTACATCTTAGCATCCATAACACAAAAAGCATGGAAACTATTCATGTTGTTTGCAAAAAGGCAGTTGGAACCTATCATGTTCCTGATTCAGATTCAAAAGCTGACAGTGGAGCAGTAGATTTGCAAGCTACTGCAATCAGTTATGTAACCTTGCTCATGTGGATTTCACTGTGATGAACAATACTATGCTTCAGCCTCTGCTTGGTGAATATCAGGATCATGGCTTGTTTTTATGCAGGGTGGATTGGGGAGTGGTGAGGTTCTATGGATTCTTTTGGGGAAGGAGTGGTTGGCCCAGTATATGACAGAGTATACAGAGCCTATAGGGACATCTTCCCAATGTTTTGAACTCATGACATTGAACATTAGTGGTGAATGTGCCCAGCCAGGTCTTTTCTGGATATTTGAGAACACCATTGTACACAGATAGAGAGAGAGTCTCTACTTCACTCTATGCCCATCCTGTGACTAATCAGGAGAAATACCTTGCTGAAGCAGTTCTTAATATCCTCTAGGTATTTGGGTGTATTTTGATCATGTATATTGCCAGCTGGTACATCCAACTATGAAATATCATGAATCCTATGGATGATAATTGCAACAAGGTATCTAATGACTGGCTCACTGTAAAAGATGGAGCATAGAGTGGGAATCCAGGGTGGTCAGATATGTCAATATCCACATCCAGAGGGTTCCCCAGCTACACAGGCTGTTTGAGCTACATGTTATTACAATGCATTGGTGAGCACATCCATCAAATGTTGAGATCACTGGAAGACACTTAGTAAGGCTTCCTGGCAATTCTGTAATCAAGGACAGGAGTGATGGGATGGTTTGGCAAGACATGAACCAGCATCAAACACAGGAATGAGTGTGGCAGACCATGGGGAGCAAGTAATCAAAGTGTGGACATTGCCAGAATCACACCACAGTGACTCATGAACAGAAAGAAATCAGGTGGTTATACACTGTCATTGTTGAGAAATCAACCCAGCACCCCAGTCCAATTGCCATTTCACCTAGACACCCTCTTAGACCACACCAAGCACACCATTTCAGATACAATCACTGGGAAACCATTTTATAGCAGAGGAAGTGTGAGATCACACAAAGGATTGTGACCTATGGTGGGGGATAATTTTTTTTTTTTTTTTTGATTCAAGGTTTATTATGCAGCACCCAGTAGCAGTCCACACCTAACTACACATACATGACATGCAATCAGGAATAATAGGAAAGAAGAGAATTGTTCAGAGAAGAGATGAAAGAAAAGAGAGAACGAGAGTCCTTCTGATACCATCTCACAATGACTCAAATAGCCCCACCAACTTTGCTGAGACTGTGTACCACTCCTTTGCTAACATAACATGTAGACCTAGAGAAAAATAAAGCATGAGTGAGAGCCTGAAGGCCCTTGGCCAAATGCTGAGAGGATGATGAGCAAAGCTAAGTCCAGAGACTGTACAGGCACTAACCCTTCCATGAATCCAGCTTGAAGCCACTCAAAAAGAAAACAGACAATAAATAAGTAGAGTCCAAGACAGGATGAGCCATTGGTAGTATGGGAAACCATATGGGCATGATAACCCTTCTGTGAGTCCCCTTAAACCTCCAGTGAGAAGAAAAGAAAAGAGAGAAAGTTGATGGAGAGGGAAATGAGAGGAGGATCACTGGTATTGATTTACAACACTGATGAGGGCATCAATGGTGAGCACCTCCTCAGGTGGTGGGAAGGTGAACACACATGGGTTCAGCCTAAGGAATTTGTGGAATTGCACCAGATTGTTGATGGGGTCTGGTGGCCACCAATATTCTTTGCAGTAGCATAGAATATGTTTGTGGGATTCAAATTGACTGCAGTGGCAGGCAGTGTCTTCTTGAGGGAAGAAGTGCTCCCTGTACTTGCCAATAGGAGCATGATGAGTTATGGCTTGGACCACCCTAGCACAGAGTTGTGGTGATTCACTGAAGGTGGGGAGCCAAGATCCACCATTTGTGTAGGTGGGTTGGATGTCATGATGGCCATTGGTGAGGATGAGGAAATTGTGTCCCTGGTAGCATGGGTTCTGGAATTGGGTGTTCCAGGCATCTAGATGTGACTGGACCTGCTTGGATTGAAGAAAGTCAGTAGATATAGGCAGGTGCTGGTATGAGGGCCAGCTAGCCTCAACCTGGGGGTTGTTTTGAGTGGAGACAGCAGAGCAATGGGCTTCATACTGAATCTGCCACTTGATATGGGAGGGGACTTGGAAGAAATGTAGAGATTTATTAGGGGACTTACCTAGGTAGTCCTCTAGCCCCTCAGCTGCAGCCAGTGTGAATGGTTGACTGGAGTGTGCAGAAGGATCCAATAGGTGCTTGGAGGCACTTATGGAATCCATGAATACCTGTAGAGTTAGGCATTCTTCACTGAAGTGGCGAGTGATGTAAGAAATGCCCAATTGTTGGGTGAACATTTTGGCTTCAGGCACTGTGATATGCCCTGCCAGTTTGGTGATTGTGTGGATACACTCACCTGACCAGTAAATCTTGGCCACTGATATGGCCCAGTAGTGACCTTATTTGACAACAGAAGCATCACAACCAATTGAGAATGTGGACTGGTTGGCATGTTCTAGTGTGTCATTGATGTGTGTGAGACAAGGCTGAGAATGTTCCTTGTCCCACTCATTAATGTGAATCTGATTGTCAAATAGATCAGTGATTTGCTGGCCTGGCTCTGCATAGGCAGAGTCAGCAGCATATGAGAGAGAGACCTTGTCTCAGCCTTGATGGGCTTCGACAAGGGCACCTCTGACAGAGAGCTGGGTACAGTAATCCATGCCCCCAATGGAGTGTGGGTTGCTAGACCAGTTAGTCCAGCTGATGATGTTCTTGAGAGTGTGGTTGGCTCCCAAGAGTTTGGTAGAGTGTGTAACTTGTCTATCAGCAAGCTTATGGAGATGAAGATCAATGGGCATGAGGCCAGCTAAGGCCTCAATGCCCCCAGCAGGTGAAGTTCGAAATGCACCTGTGATCCATATGGCAGCCTTGTGTTGCATGCTGCCAAGGGTCTTGATGAGTCCCTTGTTTCTGGCTCCCTTGAAGAACCATAACCAGTATCCATATGTGGCAATAGGCACCATGCAAGTCCTGCTGAGACAAGGTCACCTCTGACAGAGAGCTGGGTACAGTAATCCATGCCCCCAATGGAGTGTGGGTTGCTAGACCAGTTAGTCCAGCTGATGATGTTCTTGAGAGTGTGGTTGGCTCCCAAGAGTTTGGTAGAGTGTGTAACTTGTCTATCAGCAAGCTTATGGAGATGAAGATCAATGGGCATGAGGCCAGCTAAGGCCTCAATGCCCCCAGCAGGTGAAGTTCGAAATGCACCTGTGATCCATATGGCAGCCTTGTGTTGCATGCTGCCAAGGGTCTTGATGAGTCCCTTGTTTCTGGCTCCCTTGAAGAACCATAACCAGTATCCATATGTGGCAATAGGCACCATGCAAGTCCTGTAAAGGATCCTCTTGTTCAGAGGGGATAAGCCTCATGTGGAATTACCCAGTAATTGCATCACCTTGATGGACAATAGTGACTTGTTGGCATAGAGTTTCACATGTTCCCTAAAAGTGAGGGAGCAATTGAAAAAGAATCCCAAGTACTGCCATGTGGTCTTGGAGCAAATGGTAACCCTCTGCCCATCCCTGGTAAGGGCATGGAAGGTTGGGTTAGAGTCTCAGTGGCATCATGAGAAGTGGAAGATCTCTGTCTTGTCATGTTCAAGCATGAGCCCACCCGAATCTAGGAGATCATGGATTTCTTCATACATCCATGCAAGGTTCTTGAGGTTAGTCTCCCAATCTTTTGCTTGTGAGATGAGTGTGCCATCATCTATGAATGAGAGAATGTTAGTGAACAAGGAGCCAGAGTGGAATTTCCTCCTGGCTTTCTTGTCAAATATCTTGATAAAAGGCACTAAGTAGAGCACCAAAAGGATAGGGCTTAGTGTGGAGCCTTGGCCAACTCCGACATCAGCATCAAATAGAGGTGACATTTCTTCACCCCATTTGTACTGGGTTTTTTGCCCATTGAGATAGCTTTGGAGGAAAGTGATAACTTCCTTAGCAAATCCCATCTTCTTGAGGATGGTTAGTAAAACTTGATGGTTGAGAGATGGGAAATATTGAGCAACATCAAAAGCAACAATGCTCATGACTAGTCCTTTAGACCAGCCTGCACAAACATAGTGGGTTAGAAAGAGCCCCACATCTTCAGTAGAACAGTGAGAGACCCCTCCAAATTGATTGTCATGGAGAAGATGGTACTTGACCACATCAAATTGCATACATTTAGCTAGCATCTTCTCAATGAGTTTGCCCATCATGTTTAGTAGCACAATGGGCTGAAACACCTTGGGTGCTGAGTAGTCCAGTCTATTGGGCTTTGGAATGATGACTGACATTGACTCCTTGAAGTGATTAGGCCAATATCCAATTCTCAGACATGCATTTGCAAGTCTAAAAATAGTGTCTTCTGCCATGTGAGTGGAGAGGATTTGTTTAAGGTGGCACCAGGACATATGATCTGGTCCTGGGGTGGAGATGTTGGAGCACCCTAGCAGGGCATTCCAGAGTTCCTTCCATGAGAAGGGGTGCCAATCTCTGATTTCCTCATGTTTGATTTGATCCAGAGTTTTGGCCTTGTAGTTGCAGCCTTGAGCCACATTGTAGGTGGAGTTCAGTGTGTTAAACAGAGATTCTGTTGTGGCACAAGGTTGTCTGTCATGGATGATGGCCTCCATGGCAGGTAGTTTTCTCTGTTTGATCCATGACATAAGGTCCCATGGGCATTTGTTAGTATGTGAGATTTCTTCGATGAGAGTATCATAGAAATCCCATTTCGCTTTCTTCATAATTTGGCAAAACACAAGATGGTCTTCATCAGATCCTGTTTGACAGAATCTATCCAAAGCCTTCTTGCATGAGTCATTCCACCATGGTTTGGAGTATGCCATGATGTGAGAGATCTTTGCACATGCTTCATAGCTCTGGTGTATGAGTTGGTTGATCTCTTGAGCCAAGTGCTTGATTTGATCAGGAGTGTTAAGGGGTAGATCTGACAGATCTGTGAACCACTCACAAATGTGGAGGATAAACATGTTTTCCTCCTCTGAATTGCATTTGAGAGTCTTCTTGTAGACTCCTGTAGTGAAAGGATCCATGCATACCCATGTGAGAGTGGGGGCATGGTCTGAATGGTTGCATTCTCTGGGCAAGATGGTATGCTTACTGAATATCAAGGGTTCCTTGCTAAGGAACATGAGGTCAATAACTGTTGATTGCTTGGTCACATCCCTGGGGTAGTGTGTGGGGAGTGCAACTTCTGGATCAGATAGACCTAGGTCCAGGTCCTTGGCTAGCTCTATGAGACATTCAGCTTTCCTTGGGTGGGAATCCATAGTGGGATCCCATGCCTCAGAACAGATGTTGAAGTCACCAGCCATGTAAATGACTGGTGGGATCAGTATAGCATGTTGCTCTAGGTAGCTCAGAGCACAGCATTTGGAGTCATTGTAGACACCCATAAAGTGGAGATTCTTCCCCCAGATAAACAGGGAAATGAGACAGATGTCTCTGTGATCAATCACATCTTGACATAAGGCAGGACGGAATGAAGACAAGTGTCTATGCACATATGCAATAGAGTGCAGGGACTTATCACAGTCCACAGATTTTGTGTAGACAACACTCACCATGGAAATCCAGTCAGGATGCAGGGGGGGACCAATAACATCCTCCCCATCAGCAGAAGCCATACTTGGCACTTGTCTCACAACATGCCATGCAGGTTCCTGTATGAAAACAATGTCAGTGTTACTCTTCCTCATTTCCAATACCAATTCCATATCCTCCCAGCTCCTTGCCACATTCTAGGACAGCACCCTCAACCCCTTCACCTCCATTCTCCTCTGATCATCCCCTTCACTCATCATCATCAGTCACAGTGGCAGTTCGTCACCAGGAGGAATGTTCTTCCCAGGTGGATTTGTATTTGCTTTGGATCCAGTCATGATTGAATCAGTGGTTCCAAAAAGAACACTTGCAGCTGTTGGAGGCATGTTCTTTGCCACAGTTGATGCAGTGTGGTGGGTGAGGGCATGGTGCACCCTTGGGGGTGGCCTCCCTGTTGATCTTGGGGTTAGCTTTGCAACATCTGGCTAATGCCCTGTGGTTTTCCTCCTTGTGAGGTCCATGGCAAATGGGGCATTTGTGACCCTTGTTCCTACATTTGTCAGTAGGGTGACCCCATTTCCAGCATTTCTGGCATTGCACGATGCCTGGGTTGGCACATGCTTTACTGATTGAGCATTTGTTGTTGAAAATGATAATTGACTTGTTAGTCAATTGTTTGATCTTGGATCCAGCTTGTGAATCCCAAATATCAAACCACACCATGCATGTATCTGCTTTCACAGAATTGTGCATAATGCAAGGTTTGTCAGCTAGGTCAAATAGGTTGACCAGGGGTGAGGCCATTATGGCAGCCTCTACCATCTCAGGAGTGATGTGCCCATTGGTAACTGGGCTGAACAGTGGAACATTGATGATTTTACCATAGCTCTTCGATTTAGGAAGAGCCACTTTGAAAGATCTCTCCTCACCATTCCATACTTTGGCAAGCCAGACTTTGACCACCTTGAGGTCTGTGGGGGAAGCTACACCATTTGTGACCAGTGAAATCCCCTTGTATGCAAAAGAGGTGGACTCAATCCACAACTTTGATTTAGCCTCAACTAGGCCCCTGTTGACCAACTTGACAATGCCAGCCATGTTGACTTGCACTCCTTCAGAGTGTATGAAAGGGACAATGATCTGCCTCCTGGTGGGACCCTTGGTGGTCGAGACCAGGGGCTTCTTTTGTTTCTTTGCATAGTCAGATGAAGCAGAAGGAATGTTACCATACATGGTATCATATACTGCCATGAGACAATCATTTTCAAGCTCAGGGTTCTTCTTTGCTAGCTCGAGTAACTTAATGGGGTCCCTGGAGTAGGGGGCAGAGTTGGAGGCCTTTTGGGGGGCCCTTGGCTGGGGTTTGCCCTTGGCAGCTTGGGCAAAGGAGACAGACTTCTTTACTTCAGCTTGCTTGGGAGCAGGGGGTGTGTTGGGGATTTTAATGGGATCAGATTTGGAACCTGATCCAGATGCAATGGGTGAAGTGGTGGAGGCAGTTTTTGCCTTGCCCTTATTTGGTTTCACAGTTTCCTGTTTGGAATTCTTTGGAACCAGTCTGTTAGTGGTAGCAGGCTTAGGCTCAGCAGGTGCTTTGCCTTTGCCCTTATCAGTCTTGGCTGTTTTGGCCCCTTCAGGGTTAGTTTCAGCTGTAACTTGGGGTGATGTGATTTCCACCACCTCCATAGGGGTTGCCTCCTGTTCCACACATGTTGGTGGAGGGGGGGACTGAGGTCGAGGGGGGTTGAGAACTCCCCCCAGTAAGGGCTTTAGCCAGCTCGCAAGATTGGCAAGCATAGCACTTGCCACACTCAGGTTGAAAGTGCTCTCTAATGTACCAGTAGAGAGTTTCATGTTCCTTGGTAGCATCAGTTTGCATATTAAGCCACCCTTTCTTGTCTAAGACATCAAAAAGGTAGCAGAGTTCACAGCTCAAAAGGTGACTGTCATCTTTGGGCCTATGCCCATATGCTTCAATAAAATGGGTGATTTCACTCACCCCGAGAGTGCAAGTAGCATAGTTCTCAGTGAACCTCTCTTCCATGAGGTTGAGAACCATGGGCATAGACTGAGAGGTCTGAGCCCAAATGTCCATATGTTTGTCAACCATGAGATTCTTGGCAGCTGCCAGGTCTAGCCTCTCCTGTTGGCTCACTGAAAGCTTGACTATCTCCTTGGAGGGGAGGTCGATCTTCTTGGAAAACTCCTCAACTTGGTCAGCCCAGGAGGAGGTACAAGGTTTGACAATGGCCTTGGTATAGGCAGGAGCAGTCTCCCTGATGCATTTCTTGCTGGGTCGATGAGGGGTGCCAATGTCCCCCATTCACTCAGTGTCATGTTCTTCTTCATCCAAAGACTCCTCTCCTTCATCTTCCTCCTTGCTTTCAGATTGCTGGTAGTGTGTAGAGGCCATGTTGATGTCAACCTGAGCTGTGACCTTGGCTAGGGCCCTTTGCTTGGATCTCTCACTCTTGAGAGAGATTTGAGAGACAACCTTCCTTATCTTCTTGTCAGAGAACAAGGATGTTAGTTTCGGTACTTTGAAAATGCTGCCATGTGTTTTGTCAGCAGTGAAGATTGATCCTGGTGGGGAGGAATCATGGGGTGAGGAAGCCCCAATGATTCACATTGAAGTACTAGCTTCAGCAGGCATATTGTTAGCCATGTAACCAACACAATTGACTCATGAAGAATAGATGGTGGTGGTATGAGATCAAGAAAGGATGGGTGGGGGATAATATGGATGTGGGTGAGAGCATGAAGAGGCTGGGTACCAAAATGGTGTAGTGACAAATATGGTATAGCTGCAAAGAATGATAGTAACTTAACTTGATATGAATATGGTTGGAATCAAGTGGGACATTTGAATATGTGTGTATTGCAGTATGTGGAGGTGATGGTATAATGGATTGGCATATACTAGAAGTGCAAGGAGCCAGGAGTCAAGGGCAGAATGAAGGTAGGGTGTAAAGGACAACAAGTGTGTTGCTAGGTGATAGGTGCTGAGGTGTATTGATGACATGAGACTTGACATAGTTGACAGCTCAATGCTCACTCAAATCCTGCAATTAGCATGAGAGTTTTGACCTCTAATGCCTCAAGGTCAACACATGCTAGTCCTGAATATTCCTACCTCCTCTCACATCTATCTTGCTTCTTGATTGACTCCCTTTGATTGTACACTCTGCCTGCACTTATCAGTTTACAATGCCCAGTTTTTTAAAATCATTCAAAGGAGAGTGAGATACATTGATCCAATCTGTGGGAAATCTAAAATGTCCCAGTATCTCTGCACTTGTTAGAAACACATCAGCCCTTGGAGCTACTGCAGTTCCCCATCTCCTTACAAGAATTAGTGCAACCACACCAGTTCTCCCAAGACCTGAAACCCCTTCTTGTCCTCTTGAGACCCCTCAGACTGCCCCAGTAGCTCTCACCCTCTCTTCCCCTGTTTCTAGGACTTCTCACAGTCCCTCAAGGCCCTAAAACCCTTCTTCCCTTGTGCCTGTGACACCTCAGGCTCCTTCAATTGTCCAAACCCCAGTACCACCCACTGGTAGTGAATATTAGAACATTGTCCAGGTTCTGACTGTACAGCAAAACCTGCCAACACAGCTGGAGAAAGGAAAAGCATTGGGTAGCACTGCCCTTCATGGACTGGCAGTCATAGCAACTGGACTCAAGGAATGCTCTGACCTCTGCCTACCCCTGAAAGCTGTCACAGCCACATTTGAAACAATTTACAAGATTTGTGATGTATGCAATTCATTTCTATTGTATTAATGTCATTAAATTTTGATTGGCAGGGCATATTCACAAATATAGAGGAACTAACAGAACTCAAGAAAAGATTGAACACTATCCTATCATTGGTCTGAAGGTACAAAGAAAAATGAGGATTGGACATGTTTGAAGAGGCAACCTTTCCTTTTCCAGCAACCACCATCATCTACTCATTGGTTGGTTGTATGTAGCACTATGGGCCATTGTAAAAAGTCATCTACCCCTCAGTACATGGATAATATGTTTCAAGAAGTCCCTGAAACCCCCCAGCATTGCTCCCAACAAGAGCAAGGCATTAATATCACTGGCCAAGCATCTCCTGGCAGTGCATCACTTGAATACAAGATTGAGTCCTCTAAAGGCCTCCTCCACATCTACAACAGCTCAGCAGGTCAATTTGTCATCTATGAGCTGAAGAATCCCCCTGGATCCTCCACTCCTCCCCACACTGACACTACTGGGCATCTCCAGAGCTCAGCACCCCCTCCCTCAGGCATGGATCTTGACTCTCCAGCCTCTTCTCCCTCTCAATCTGAGCACCTTACTCCCAAGGCTGCTCCCTCAATTCTTTCTTCCACTCCCACCCCCTCCAAGGTTGAGGATGAGGAGGAATATGAAATTACCATGATGTCTGTTCTTCTAGAATGGACAGAAGAAATCATCAAGGTGAAACCAACAGAAATCAAGCCTGACTCCCACCTCTATGCTGCTCTTTGTGACCTCATTGCCACCATGGAGTCCAAAGATATGTTCGCCAATTGTACCCCTCCCATCTGTTAAGAGCTGACTCTGGACAGGGGCAGACCACGGGTGGCCAAGGGCAGACATGTGCAGACACTGTGTCAAGGCCTTGGCTTCAACTTATGGGTTGCACCCCTCTGATACTGTGATGGCCTCACTTGGCCAACTATGGACACGAGCAGATGAGCAGACAGATAATGGATGAGGACAGGATGAGCCTGGACCAAGGAGTGGACTCATAGCAGAGGACAGGAGATACAGGAGCAAGATCTAAGTTGATATTCTGACTGAGGAGTACAAATGGTTGTAGAACTACTTATATACTACTAGCCAGGATAAAGTCCAGAAGTAAGAGTTAAACAAGAAACAATAGTAACTACTCCAAGGGGAATACAAGAAACATGTGGAACTGATAACTGCAGTGAAGTTACTAGAATAAGGAGTCTGTCTGCAAAGCATCCAGACATCCAAAGGACAGGGGTGGGAGTGAAACATCAGATAATGGAGAAAACAAGATAATCAAGGATAACAGGAAAAGCTATGGATAAATGAGATAATCAGATAGAGAATTCCAATAAGGAAAATGATGAAAGGAACAGGGATGGAGAAAAGTATTTACAAAGAGAAAAGTCTGACAGAAATGGAAGAAAGGTTAAACTGAATATGATCCACAGAATCTGGGTTTGTAACCATGACTCTGAGAGCCTAATGGATGTCTGGTGAAGTCTGTAACAGTATTCCCCCCTTAGGGCTGAGCCTCTGAGGCCCAAGACTGGACCAGACACCTGCCCTCAACTCTCTCCACTGATTATAAAAAGGAGTGCCTTCAGACTGTGGACTTGAATCCTTGCTTTTCCAACATGCCCTCCAGTAAACATGACTCCGAATCCCTCAACCTTAGCAACCTGGAGGTCAAGGCAGCTCTTGCTGAGCTCCTCTGGAAGCACAAGCAAAAGAAGCAGGCAGCCTCTAAGCCCCAAGAGACACTGGCTCCCAAAGCAGAGATGAGCAAGAAGCAGGGGTGGATGGAGGAGGAAGGTGAGGTGTCAGCAGGGTGGGTGGAGGTGGAGAAGGCGGCAAAGAAGAAACAGAGGACAAAGAAGGCCACAGAGGACAAGAAGCACAAGGAGGCTGAGGCGGAGGAGTGGGTGTGGAAGGAAACAGAGGAGAGGTGGAAACAGGAGGAGTGACAGAGGAAAGAGGAGGAGGAATGGCAGGCAGTGGAGAGGGCGGAAGAGGAGCAGAGGAGATGTGAAGAAGAGGAGAGGGTACAGCAGGAGCATGAGGAGGTGGAGCAGGTCCAGAGGGAACGAGAGGAAGAGGAGTGAAAGCAGGTGGAGGAAGCAAGGCACAAGGCTGAAGCAGAGGCAGAGGAACAGTGGAGGGCAGAAGCAGAAGCCAGGAGGAAAGCAAAGGGGAAGGAGCAGGCTGTCTGAATCGAGTCAGATGGAGAAAGTGTAGTGGAGGTGGAGCAACTGGTATATAAGTGGACACACCTCCATATGAAGATGGGGGGAGCACACAAGTGCACTCGGTGTGTTGAGAGAGGCTTGGAGTGCAAGCCTCACCCTAGTAAGTACCCCTAAAATCCTAACCTGATAATGCTGACTCCTAATTCTTAGAGCCTGGCACTCACTCCTGCAAGCCATGCTTGCTCAAAAAGTCCCGGTGTGAAGTCTACATTGGGAAGGAAGAAACAGTGGACTGGAATCCACAGGGACTACAATGCCCTATCCCCCACCTCCTGAACCCATTCACCCGGATGGGTAAGGATATCACTGAGTCCAAGGTTGGAATTATGGGGGCCCTCCACAGCATGGTAAGTGCCAATGTGGAGGATGGGGTTGGTGGCAAGCTGACCCAAGAATACAGTAGGTACTGCACTATGGCCTGTGGAACAAGAAGCAGGTCGCATTGTTCACAAATCTGACCCAAACCCTGATAGAGGCCATCCGTGCCTTGACCGCAGAAATCTCCGCCCTCCAGAGAGTGCAGGAGGAGGCAAATGCCCTGATGAGAAGGGCATATCAAATTTTGGAAGAGGACGTGCCACAGGCCTGAGGGTTTTTGGAGGAGGCAGCAGAGGAAAGGGGGTCAGAAGTGAGGAACATTGATATGGAGAGTGGGGAGGAAATGGAGGTTGTGGGAGCAGAGGCAGACAAGGGAAAAGGCAGAGTAGAGAATGAGTCAGATTTGGGGGACAGCAGATTGGGGGAGGAAGAAGGAGAATCAGGGGAAGAGGAGAGTGGGTCTGAAGTGGAGGAAATGGAAGAGTAGTGGACCCTCTCTAAAATGTATATGAAAATTTTGAAATTTGAAAGAT
>JAEUWS010000522.1:0-24221 GCA_018524945.1 Podaxis sp. C-F-92630
GATCCCTCTCATTTACCGCCCCATGCTCACACTCATGTCAACTACGTTGACCGCATCTATGGCTTGTCGCGTTTTTCGCAACCTGAAGATGCTCGAGTATGACTACGTATCCTCCACCGTTATTATTGGTTCCGGCCTTGACTTTGCTAGAGATGCCGCCTCGCGTAGATCTACGCAGCCAGTGCCTGAAAGCCAGGGAAGCCCTTGCTTCTCGGTCGTTCTCTCTGGCGATTCGGGTCCGCATGCAGTAAAACTGCCAGAATTGCAGACGGTTGCAACTCGAAAAAGTCAGATCTCGTCTGTATGACAGTAGTGAGCAATCTTTTGTCTGATCTCTGCAAGAAGCGGGGACCAACAGATTTCGCTGTCCACGGATATAATCATGTAATTACCCAGCCCCAATCAAGCATTTGTAAATTGACCATTAGTTTTTCGTTGTTAGTGTTCATAGTTCCTTCCACCGCCACTAAATTCGACGATGACGATGTTATTTATATATAGTTCCACAGTCGTCTCATTGATAATATTCTTGATTGTATGGGATACAACGTATTGGATCCCGGGAACGTCCACGAGATTCGTCTCGCTGCCTGGGTATCCAAATCACTGTATGCACACAGACAGATACAGTAAATGCGAGGCCTATATCCAGAAAGGAACTCATTGGACTAAGCTGCCCTTCTCTTCCTGAACATCACTTTTGCCGTCTGGTTGGGGATGACAAATGTGTCAAAGCAGACATTCGGAGGACGTTCAAGAGATCCATTCTCGAGCTGAATATCATAGTTGAGTAGGACATGTGCGAATATCACCTTGAGTGCGTGAGCAGCAAGAAATCGTCCAGGGCTTGGAACAAAAATACGTAAGGCAGCATGTCCCAGGAAGGAACCAACTCAATTGCTCACCAAGCGTGTCGGCCGTGGCCAAACATGATATGATCTGTGTTCAGACTGATCATCTGGTGCTTGTGTTGTTCCAGCTCATCGTCCTCTTCGACATGCATCTCCGCGAACCTGAAGCCCTTAAACGTTTCCGCATCTTGGAATAACGACTTTGCAAAGGCATTGTCTGTGTTGTGTATCAAGAGGGACAATGTGTAAACGAACCTCCGACTTATTCATCGCTTCGCCAGCGATTCCCACAAAGGTACCAGTCGGAAGCAGGGTCCCGTCAGAAAGGGTGCAACTCTTCCGCGTCTTGCGCGTCATAACGACTTAACAAGGAGGGACCAGTGAGCATGGCCGACGGTAACATGGACGAAAGGACGTACGACTCATGTTGCTGTTAAGTCGGTGAGATTCCTTCAGAAAGCTGTCGACCTTGCGCAATTTTTGGATAGCGAGCTTGGTCCACCCATTCTCCCCAATTATAGCCTCCACTTCCTCACGCAACTCCCCCACGTATTCTGGGTGAATGGCAAGGTCATAAATCGCTTGAACAATTGACTATCGGAAGGTTGAGCTTAGAAATGCGACGTGAAATGGGTGTATAACGAACCATCGTGCTCGAATGAATAGATGCAAAATTTGTTACCAAGATGCGCATAGCAATATCTTGGGGTGTGAAATGATAGTCATGTGTGGCAGTTTCCATCAGCCAGGTGATAATATCGTTCTGTAGTATTCACCATCAGATTCCAATCTAAGTTTCACGATATTTAAACCTCACGGGTTGGCTACAGGATTTGCCTTTCTTACTATGTGCGAGCCTTTCTTCAATAACCGGATCTAGGTAGCGATGGCCTACTCCCACCCTTTTCGCCACCATCTTGAGGTACCTGCCTATGATACTGCGAGGATCCCATCAATTGGGCGAGGAGGGCGAGAAGCAAATACTTACGGTTTGAGCAGGTCAGGGAGGAAATTAATGATTTTGGCGGTCGTAGCCACATCAATCCCGAGTTGTTCGGTGGCGGTGAGGTAATCAAGTTCACGACCTGAGCGAGTTTTGAATAGTGTGCAACTACATCATGAGCAAGACACTCACACAGGGGAAGTCCAACGAGGTATCTGTTTATCGTGCGACTGACAATACGCAAGAGCGTGTCATACCCCGGAACCGACACCCAGTCTAGTAACACCGTCATTTTAGAGGAAACCAAGCCACATGTAGGAGCAGTACGAACCTTCACTTTGAGGGATATGGTCCTTGAGCGATTCAGCGACCTCGTCCCGGATGTTATCATATTCGGCAAGTATATTCCGTGTGAGCTGGTTACGGATGGTTGTTATGTGATGAGGGTGAGTGTTCAACTCAGTTCCGAAAGTGTATTTATCTTGAGATTGCTACGTAATATGTTCAACGACAGTTGACGACCCACTACGAAAGAACTTGCCTCCGCTATAGCATCGTCGAAGGACAGGACGTCGTCTTGAGCCCCGCTCACATCTTTAACAAGCTGCGCTCCACTGAGAACGACAACCCATTTTGCTATTGTGGCGACCTTGAAAGGCCTACCAGGATACTGCCGACAGCAAATGAAGAGACAGTGAGAAAGAGACAGACTCTTGGATGTAACGGTCGTGGCTCACTTTCTTGTAGCCTTCCAGGAGCAAATCTCTCCCACTGGACATCCATCGTATCGCCGTAATGTAGGAGGTCAAAACACCCGAGTAACCGATGGTCGGAATAGCATTTAGCTGGGTGGGGATATGAGGTATGTGCTATGAACTGCTACAAAGAATCCAAAAGCCAGAGGATATACGCACCGGTGATCTCTTTGCTTCAATATATTTTAACGTTGCATAGGCAATGATAATAATACCAAGAAGACCAATGACGATGGAAGAAAAGTCGTTGAGAGGCATGGGAGGGTGAATGGACAACAGTGCCGTCGTGGGGGTGGACATCATTATGTTACCGCGAGACAAGACTATCCGAGCGCATTACAGATCCGTTAAAAGGTCCCCTAGGGCCTCCGAGCAAGGTGGATGGCAGCACAATACCAGCATGTCCCAAGTCGGGCAGGGGGGTTGACAACACGTTCATGAACTAATGATATGGTGATTGTCCGGCAACCATAGTACAATGGCCCAAAGGGCCATAACTGCCTTCATATCAAATCTTGTTTAAGACATATGCGCATCACCAGCGTTGCATCTGCGATGGTGTTCTGGACATGTGAGTGGTTTTTCTCGAGCATAAAAATTGGAACAGTCGCCATACATTTTTGACCCCGGGCGCAATACCTTTCAAAGCTACCGCCCCACTCCTTACTGGTTCTTGACGCAGACCATATGGAGTATGCACAAGGGACATGGCACAGTCGCTCAATTTTTGATCGCACGAAGAGTGTGTTTGACCATTCTATTTGAAGTTCGCGGCGAGCTGCGGCCTGGCCGTGGCAAGCCGATGATATTCTTTTCAGTTCCATTGTGCATAACGCTATACAATTATGGTTTGATCCAGGTTCCCGTGCTCACTTGAAATGAAAGATTCACGGCATTCCTTTTTTGCATCTTGCGTAAGTCAGGGGTGCCCACTCAATGGGGCTGGGACAAAAACCAAGACTCGGTGGGCGTTGCGGTGGGAAGTCACATTTCTCTTCCGTGGGCGCACAAGTATAATGTGAGTTACTGAACAACTTCTCTTATGCGACGCGATAGTTTGTATTATAGAAAAAGGAGATATACAGGGTCGGGATAAGCTGCTCATACAATTGCGTGTACAGATAACATATATCACGATCCTCCTGCACCTTACAAAATCGTTAGACTAAACGGTGTTCCTCTTCTTGAGCATTAGCTTCGCTTGCTGGTTAGGGATGGTCGTTACATCGAAACAGATATTGGGCGGCCGTTGCATAGATCCGTTTTCGAGCTGGATGTCATAATTGAGAAGGATATGCGTAAACACTGTCTTGATAGCGTTGACAGCAAGGAATCGTCCTGGACTGGAGAGATGAGACAGAATAGTGAGAGACTAATAGCGGGGGAGAAGGTATGTGACAGACCAAGCATGCCGGCCATGACCGAAGACGACGTACTCGGGGCTCAAGGAAACCATCTGATGTTTGATGGAATCCAACTCCCCGTCTCCAGAACGCATCTCCGCGAACCTGAAGCCCTTGAATATTCGTGCATCCTGAAACACATCCTGATAAAAATGTTTGTCGTTCCAGTTGGCTTCCGAAAGGAACAGGGGGGACGAACTTCTGCCTTGTTCATTACATCAACAGCAACTCCAACATAGACTCCAGGTGGAACGACAGTGCCGTCCGACAGCGTCCAGTTCTTGAGTGTTTTTCGGACCATGAGAACTAGGAGCAAAGAGGCATTTTTAGCACCCCGATAGCGATGCAAATAATACTCTACCCACAGCCACTCGCACTATTCAACCTGTGTGATTCTTTCAAAAAACTGTCTATTTTGCGCATCTTTTGTAGAGCCGCCTTGGTCCACCCAAGTTCTGCAATCACTGCCTCGGCCTCTTCACGCAACTCTTGAACATATTCCGGATGAATTGCGAGGTCATATATCCCTTGAGTCAGAGCCTGTCAAGGTGGTTGGGTTCACGGGCATTCCCCAGTCGATATCATCATGACGAACCATCGTACTAGTATGAATGGCTGTGAAATTGATTATTAGGACTCGTAGGACTATATCTCGGACTGTGAGATGATAGTCATGTGTGACGGTTTCCAATAGCCATGTAATGACATCGTTCTAACTCTGGCGTCAAAACAAGGGCTAGGATATGTTGTGCAAAACTTACTGGCTGATTATCACGGTTACGACCGAATAGCTTACTCTGTGCGAGCCTTTCTTCGACAGTGTGGTAAAGAAGGTCGTAGGCTTCCTGAATCCTCCTTGCTGGAGTCCTCAGAAACATGCTAGCGAGGCTAATGAATAGAGGTC
This sequence comes from Podaxis sp. C-F-92630, assembly GCA_018524945.1. Lineage (NCBI taxonomy): Eukaryota > Fungi > Basidiomycota > Agaricomycetes > Agaricales > Agaricaceae > Podaxis > Podaxis sp. C-F-92630. Next base: position 4,857 of record JAEUWS010000522.1, read on the forward strand.
AGGATCATGTAACACAGTAGGGTCGAGATGCAGTCTGACGCTTACGGTTTAAGCAGGTCCGGGAAGATGCTAATTATCTTGGCGGTTGTTGACACATCGATTGTGAATTGCTCATTCAGAAAACGATATTTAGGGTCACGGCCTGGAGAAATAGCAGTCAGTAAGATTCAGCCATAGCCAGGGTTTGAGGAGCCTTACACAACGGGAGACCAACGAGGTACCTATTAGTAGTCCTGCAGATGATGTGTAAAAGTGTCTCATATGCAGGGACCGTCACCCAATCTAGCCCGATTAACATCAGGAGTGTGGCCACAAGATGCAACAGAACACACCTTCGCCAGGAGGGATGTGATGCTTAAGCGATTCGACAATCTCATCCCTGATATCGTCAAATTTAGTGCTCAGATTACGAGTTACCGAAGAGCGGATAGTGGCTATGTGGTGCGGGTGGGAGTGTAACCCAGGGCCGAATGTGTAGTCAGCTTGTGTTGCCTAGTCACCATCTTCAACAAGTCGTTTCAGTGGCGATTGAGAGATAATACCGCACCTCTATAGCAGGCTCACTAAAAGACAAGACGTCATCTGGGGCCTGACATATATCTTCAATATGTTGCTTTTGGCTGAGTACGACTAGCCATCTGGATATTGTGGCAACCTTGAAGGGCCTCCCTTGGAACTGTGGATACGTATGTGAGCAGTATCACCTGTATACTCGAGGAGTCTAACATACTTTGTCGCATCCCTCTCGGATCAAGTCATTCCCACTGGACATCCATTTCTTTGCAGTGATATAGGAGGTTATAACACCTGAGTAGCCGACAGTGGGTATGGCATTCAGCTACGAGGTTCAATTAGCATTTAGTCCAGAAGTGGAGGCTCGAGGGTACACGTACCGGAGACCATTTTGCCTCAAGAAATTTCAAAGCAGCGTAGATAGCGATAGCAATTCCCAAGACATATGTAAATGTAAGTCGAGTTGGGACCAGTTCCCTGAAGATGTCCATGTCGTGAATCGATGATGTCGTCGTGATGGTCAGAGAGGTAAGCCAACTAAGTGGCATGGTAGCCAATATACTTCAATGGAGGTCGGTTGGCAGGTTCTGGGTGCAAAGCACTCTGCCTCTGCATACAAGACAAAACGCCGGCCGAATGATGGCTCTCCCAGTTCAGGCAACAGAATGATAACTTGGATAATGACCTGAAGGTTTGTGGATCGCCCATTAAGCCAACTCGTACATGTTACGTTCCGTGGATTGCTCTACTCATATCAAGCTACACCTTTGTGGCTTAGATGCGCTTCAGGACTATCCATGAGTAGCTATATTATGTCGGAAAGTGAGGGTTTGAACAATAGTCGGCTAGTCCTCCTGGGGTATCTATAAATGGGGGCGTGTAAAAGCGAAGGGTACCACAGGAAGGCAACGTCAATGGTTACTGCACTGGAAGTGCATTACTCACGGATCACGCGACTCCCTGCCCTTCGCGTAAGTACTGTTTATAGAAAGCGGTGCCTGCAAACAAGCGTTGTCCTGGCTCCGCGGTCTGGATTATCTAGTGCTAATGCGATTCACGTTGGTCCTGTCTGCGGAATGGAAGATTATTGGCTCCGAGACGAGTGACTGCTAGGATCTTGGCAGCCTGGAGCTGCATGTGCCGAATGAAGCCAGAGAACATGAGGCTGGAAGGAGCGGAGGCCACATGACACCCGGTTTTGTTGCGTGGCCTCCGTGCGTAGAAATTCGACCATTACATCTCCAATAATGGGATCCTTGGGACAAGAGGCCCACCTTTGCTCGAGGGTAGCCCTCACCCAAATTGGGAGTGACATCGACTCCAAATTCAAATATTTGGAAGGTATTACTCAATGGACCCGTTTCCAACTGGAAATCGTGAAATCGTATTTGGGGATGGAAAGACCCAAAAACCTGGGATTCGAAACTGGTGCATGGTACATTTACGATGTGAGCTGGGATAGACGCGCTTACAGAGGCCGCGCCGCGAGGTCGTAATTGCCGTCGAAGCACTGTGCCCTCCCCAATGCCCCTCCTGGATCATAATCAGCACGATACAGGAGGTCTGTCTCAAAAATGGTGCGGAGTGTCAGCGACCTTGAAGACCATGGTTTTTAATATTTACTTTGTAGTCATTCAAAGAAGCCGTAGACAAGGTCGGATACGTTGGAGCTACGGCTGAACATCAATTAATGCTCGAACGCACTTGCTAAGTGCTGGATCGTCATTCCATCTAATCGCAACTTACAGTAATCGTAGCGTTTCAGCGTAGGTCCTTCCCCTGCAATCACTTCCTCTCGAAAATCCCCCCGTGTGCTGCTCTATCCAATCCCCTACACTTATTCCGAAAGATAAACTCGCCCCTGGTTGACCTCATGGGATCTAGGTGTTCTGCGATGCTGCAGGCTGCTCCAGATATCTCGAGAACCTAGCATGTGGGCGAAGACCCTTTCCACATGTAGCTTTATCTCCCTGATTGCCGGACGGCACGACGTCTCCAGAGGACATAAAATATGTTATGTGGAGAACTTGTGAAAGGCGTCTAGACGGGACATACGTAAAAGGATTTCGCGTTATTTGCAAGGGTATTTCGACAGTCCTGAGCGTGTACTATCGTCGTCACAAAGCATTCCCGTCGAGCCACTACGCATTCACGGGCCTCAGTGTCGAAGCCGCCCCTTGGTGTTTCGTCGAGACATACGGAAGTTCATAAAAGCTTCATCAACTGTCAACCGCTGAAGAAGTTTGCAACTCGCAGCAGCGCTTCGTATCCTTAGAATGGATACAGTCACATTTCCTGTAGAAGACCATAGTTAAGCTCGACTCTGCAGAACACAAGCACTACTCTGGCACACCTAATTTTTTCTCTATCGCCGGTCAGCAGATTGGTGTTGGTAGTCGTAGATCCAGTGAAAGGCGCGGCCGCACCTGGCTAGATGGCACCATTGGTGAATGTGCAGCACATGATAGGCGTGGCATTTGTCGTTTTCGCGCCCGAGCTCATGCTTCCAGAAGACCTTGGCAATGTCTTTGGGTATTGTGTCGACTCCGTTTCTGGTTGCGTCGTCTTAAAAAGGGGGTGGCGGCTTATATTTCCCTTGTGGCTGTTTTATGGCTCGATGATTGAGTTCCGGTGGCTGGCGCGCGGATTCTTGATGGCAGTGGAAATCGAATGGCGAATGTGTATCGACGATCGTGGATTGTGGTCGGAAAGGGTTGGTCGAGCATACTGAGGACCATTTCGAAGGTTGAACGCGCGAGAATTAGTGAGAATTGTACGAATGGGATTTAGCCAGAATTGTGGGAATAACTGAGGAAAGATCAAAGACCTCGTTGTTTGGCTGGGGAGGAGAAAATGAATTTGAAATTGAAGAGAGTTGTGACTGGTTAACCACCACTTCGGGACAAGCCGACTGCTGCTCTTCCTCCACCGCCGTCAACCCCCAGGATGTCCTCTTACTCCCTTTATTTTTCTGTCACCGTTAATATCTACGTCGTCCTTGTTCTGCCTTTTTGCTCCAGTCGCTTTTTGCTATCAGCGGCGTCGTAACGTCGATTTATTTTGCGAACTCTGCCGGAGCTGTCCAATCGACTCTCCTGGACCACCGTCGACACTTTAAGATACAGGAATTTACACTCAGAAAACACTCACCTCGCCTATTCATGGAGAGGATACCTGCAAAGACCAAAATTGCTGTTAAATCGAAGCGGATGATGAGCGGGAGGGCGATTGAAGCAGGGGCGGGAAAAAGATCGCGGATGGCTCAAGAATTGTACGTAAATTCTGCTCTCTCGTGTTCTTTCCTCTCCTCACGAGGACTAGATCGTTCGGATACGCTTTGCCTTCCCGGGTGCAAAATCTGGTCGCCTTGTTGCTCTTGACAAACGTTACTTGCGCATTCTGAAATCCTGGCGGCAAATCTCCTGGGCTTCCTTTGAACCGGGTACGAGTCTTTCCAAGAAAGTGCAACTACCCCGCCGTTTGTCCATGCGTTCAAGCACACTCTAGACGTCGTGATTTGCTGACGCTTATTGACTGTAGGTGTCAACGGCTTGACGCGCTTTCTGCCACTTATGCCGCCTAAGGACCCAGCACCGGGAATATGGCTAGTTCGACGAGCAGCTGTCTTCCATCCTCTGAATCATGCATGATTTGATCATAATTGGCACACTGAAGCTTGGAGAGAGTCTTTTACTGGGGCTGCCTTTGTTTCAGGGTCGTGCGGTTGACTCTGGTCGCGGATTCAGAGCCTGATGTAGGGTCCCCGTGCAGAGTTTGTCCAGTCTTGGGGCTCTCCGCGGCCCAGCTATTGCGTTCGAAGCCTTCTTTACTGCTGCATGGACCATCTTGAAGATTTAATTTCTTTTCATGTCGTCTTGAAGGTGCCCAATCTTCCGGCACCTTGATGTTGCTCACTGATTAGCGGATCCTGGAGCACAAACATCACCCTCTTTCGATTGCGCTGTTCCCTCAAACCAATCAGTGTCATTGTGTGTTGGTGGTTTGAAGTTGGAAGATCAGAATTTGACTTACGTCGCTTCCGGCGTCTTATATCCGAAACCATTGTTTCCGGCGCTACGGTCCCATCATGGATTGATGCCGTGAAATTGGAAATCTGACTCAAGAGAGCAGAACGCGCGCAGGTTTCGGATGTTGGCGGGAATGCGTTGGGACGGCGCCGAGCTGGTGATGACTCGGGCGGTGGCTGTTAGTGGGAGTGTAGCAGCCCATGGGATCCCCTCTTCCTCCTTCTGTTTCTCCCTTCTACGAGGACACACTTTTTTGGATCTTCCTCCTTGTGCATTCGTTCAAGGGATCATAGCCGCTGTAGATGTCCCGCGCTTCGGCGTTTCAGATCGTCGTGTACTTGCGACCGGGGGTAGAATTTGTCTACGCGGACGCGCCTCCTGAGATTTTGAGGGGTCGGGATACGAGCAGGATCTGCCTGAAGGGCAAATGAAGTGGTTTCAGTGGCGAATGGCTGGATGGAGCCGGTGCGAAGCCATTTCTCGTCCGAAGGACTGGGCAAGGAGTCGTGTTTGTGCTGGCCACCTTTTAAAGAGGATGGGCATGGAACGGACGTTGGGGCACTGGCAACAATGGATTGGATGGCGAGTTGCGCGTTGACACTTTGAGTGGTATGCGCAGGCGTGGCCTGGATGAAAGGTCCTTGCTCGGTGAGGGGTAGTGGTGGTGAGGGTGGAGGTACCTTGCAAACTCTATAGGCGGGGACACTGCTCGACAGAATATGGCATAGCGTGTCCTACGTCAGTAACCCTACAATTGATCTGGGTGGATGGGGTATATCCCTTGGACGTCCCAGCGATCCCGAAAAGAAGAGTTTCCTATCTGTCAGGCAGGGAAAAGGGATGGGGAGGCGTGTTCACTTCGGGAACGACATGGTTTCCCGACTGAGTATTCCACGCTTTAGCCCAAACTGGCGATGTGTCGGGTTCCTTGTTGAGGATTCAGTATCCGGGAATTTGGATGTTACGACCCATAGCCTCCGACAATCCCTTTCCTTCTCGACCAGCAACCATTTTTGCACCTCCTTGTGCCTGCCCTTGTCTTCCCTCCTGCCGTGATCCGTATAATTTTGGGGGTCGTGATGCCGCGGTTTTATGAAACATCGAATGATGGAATGGTAAGGTCTTGGTTCCGCCATAAAAATAGACATACTCCTCACCGATGTCCCTCGCCACTTCCTCTCCGCTTCCCAACATCAAAGCGACGCGACATGACAAGGCAGAGCGACACTTGCAGGTTCTTCGCGGACCGATCCATGGCAATTGCCATGCCAAGATAACCGTATTTCCTCTATCACTCACGCGTATCCTTCAGCTACTGCTTCGCCGACACCGACGAAGTTTTCTTAAGAAGAATGCCGCTTCGAGTCACCAATCGCTAACAAAACACCCTGTCTCCGTACGTCAAGAACTATAGAGGACGTGGCGACTCAGATTTTCTGAATGCCGTTAGCGGAGCTGCGCATATACAAACTCAGAGGCTGGGGAGCGTCTAAATGCGTGCTTCAATACAGCCCTCCGGTCTCTTAAACATCGTCTTCTTCTTTTGCCCTCCCGACGCTGCTTTCTGGCCCACCCCGCCTCTTCCTCATTTTTCTCGCTTCTTTTAGGCTCGAACGTCTCGGAGCGATCCCACTCCGACCGGGTCGAGGAGGCACAACCCGCGATGTCCCCAGCTCATCTCGATGACTCGCTTGAATATCGGAATCCAGGCGTTGACCCACCCAGGTCTGGAGTTGTAACATTTTCGGCTCAACGATACGAGCACCGTCTCCCGCTTCCTTCATCCGACAATAACCGCATATCGGTGCCGTCGCGTCAAGACACGATTAACTTTCTGGAGGTCTCGCCCGCCCTCCAAACGCTCGCATTTCCGCGTCCTCACCTCATCGTTTTGAGCACCGTGAGCTGCCTTTAATCGCATCATTCGAGTTACGATTTCATTCTGCTTTTATAGCTATCCCATGTCCTGGTGGGGCGTCGAGATGGAGGGAATGCGAACGTTAGGTTAAGTTTGTCAGTCCACAACACAGTGAGAATCCTTTCAATAACATCCATCTCCTTGGTACTCACTTGCCTCCTACGCGACTAGCTTCGTTCGCGTTGTTCAGGTTTCGCAGCGTATGTTACAACAGCAAAGGAAAGGGCTAGGGAGCGCTTTCTCGCAGCCTGGATGCCTATCCGTAATGGGTTCGAGTATTTGTGGGACCAGGCAGTGGTGAGCGTCCCTCTTGTGTATTTCTCAGCTTGATGTTGATATTGTTTCCGGACAGCATCTGCTGGATCTTTTTGTAGAGGGTGCAAGGAACATCGTGGATCTCGTGGCCAACACTATGCCAGCACGGGTCGAGGTTCGATGATAGCTGTCAAGGCTACGAGAATGCAAGATGAACATGTCTGTTTGGGTCTGGCGATACCTGTCTGGTATATAACGTATCTATGCGTATGTCACTAAAGCTGACTGTCTTGGTTGTAAAGCACGTGTATTTGCTAGCCTCAAAGGTCCTCTAGATAGCCTCTACGCGACGGAGATTTGGGGCAACGATGCTGGGTGCAAGATGAGGTGTCTGACTATCATCAATTGTAGCACAGGAATGGACGACATTGCTGAGTGATTTGCCGCGCGGCTTTCTATCTTGTCGCTTACACGTTAGGATACCGTGCAGAAGGATGGTTCCTTTCTATGCCAGGTCCAATTCCAGTTATCCAATCAATGTCAGTCTGCTCGTGAAATTGCTTCACCGCACTAGGTGTATAGATTCGAAACATTTTCCTTCCTATCTACCGTGGTCGAGCAAGCGAAGGAACGTACGCATAACCGGTAACGAAGGAGCGGAACATTATCGGAAAATGACGAGTCGCTGCAACTTTGCTGTACCCACTTCGGGAAGAACCGACCCTCTTCTACCACCACCAGCATCCACCTCACAGGCTTTCTATTCTCCTCCCTATAACCACTTCTTACTTTCAATGGCGTCATAATATCGATTTCTTTGCGAAAGCTGCCGTGGCCATTCAAGCAATGATTCCTACACTACCATCAAGTCATCAAAGTATGTTATTTTGCATACGGAAATGCCTATCTCGCGTATTCGTTGGGGTAGTGTCTGCAAAGCTGTGGAGACGCAGTTGAATATTGCACCGCGAACTGTAAACTGAGATGTGGTTTAGGAAGAAGCTAGGATAGGATAGTCGAATGACTCCAAAATCGGTGTGTCAATGCCGTTCTCTCGTGTTCGTTCCCCTGCTCATAAACGCTGGGTCATTCTCTGATGCCTTGCCTTCCTAGGCATGAAAATTATTCGCTCCCTTATTCTTGTCAATCATCCACTTTACAATCTAGAATCCTAGTGTCCATTTTCTCCTTCCAGCCTCCTTTCGGCTGGATCGACACCCTCCAAAAAAGCGCAATCTCTTGCGATTGCGAACTATCACCCGCCCTCTGCCCCGTCTGTTGAATGTGGTTGACTACCCTGACGCTTGGGGGGAACTTGCCCAAGTCATCATCCATCTTGAGTTCGAAAAAAAAAAAAAAAGAAGCCGGGATTGGACCCGAAGATAGTTCCACGAAGAATCTGACGATAGAAAGGAAACGCAGAAAACACGTCGCAGAAGAACTTACTAAGATGGGCGGCGTAACCCGTTTGTGCTATCCCCTCCGCTCCTTTTGCTGAATCACTGTCAAATCCGCTATTTGTGCTGCTACAAGCATTGATGCTTCACCGGACTTCACTGCCGACTCCTAGAGGATGCATGCTGTTGGGTCGCCCCATGACATTTCTACTGCACCCGTTGGGAAGCCTGTGAGCCTGGAGGAGTGATATAAGGACAGGTGGAATTAGTTCTGCTGGGAGGGTGTCGCCTGGGGGCCTTCAGCCGGGATTTCTAACCGTTGTTTTCAGGAACAAAGTATTTCAACCCCTTACACTTCTTCATCGGCATAGGCACAGCACTTACCTGCCATTTTCTCTGGCCCAGGGTCACCAGCTTCAAGCTCCGCTTCTAGAACCAATGGTCTTTGTTGCGGTCCAATGCTACTCGTCTAGCCTTCTGTCTCATTCACGGTTATCTTGGCCCAACTTTGACTTGTCAAGACCGTGAACACGCCATTCTGTAGACCAATTGTTCAATCGGATGCTTTATACAAGGAGAATGTATCATTTCTTCGCCACGTAACATGAGCTCCGCGTATAGACTGTATTCGAGGACATATGGCTCAGGCTTGAGCTGCAGACTCTTTCAAATAGTAGGAAATACATCTGTAGGTCTGGCATATAGACGGCATTTTACAAAAAACATTGGGTTTAGATAGCGAGTCCAACGAAACCGTGTCTTTGTCAATTATCTTGCACTTTGCTTCTTTTCCTGAACATCACCTTCGCCGTTGGATTCGCGTTGACTGCTGTTTCGGAGACCAGATTAGGCGGTCGCTCCATAGACCCATCTTCCAGTTGGACATCATAGTTGAGGAGGATGTGAGCAAGAATAGTCTTGATTTCGCTGATCGCAAAGAACCGTCCAGGGCTGGGGCGTGCTATGAATCTCTGCACAGAATACTGGCACAATGCCGGATGAGAAACGTACCAGGGATGTGGGCCATACCCAAATACGATGTATTCAGGATTAATGGAAACCATTTGGTGTTTTGCAGTATCCAATCCTTCTTCCCCATCATCTTCCCGCATTTCGAAGAATCTGAATCCCTTGAAAGTATGTGCGTCCGGGAAAGACACCTATTCTACGTGCGTAACCTATCAGTGCTCTGAATGCAGCAACACGAACCTCGTCCTTGTGCATAGCATCATTAGCCACTGCGATAATAGTACCGGCAGGAATGAGCGTCCCATCGGAGAGAGTCCAGTCTTGTAGAACTTTATTAACCATTAGCACTGGCGTTCATAGTAAGCACTCGACAGTGATTTATAGAAGAAATATGGAACGTACTACCCCCAAAACTGTTCAGCCGCTGGGATTCCTTGAGGAAACTGTCAATCCTATGCATCTTTTGTACGGCGGCCTTGCTCCACCCATGCTCTGCGATGACTGCCTCCGCTTCTCGGCGCATTTCGTTGACATACTCTGGGTGTATAGCGATGTCAAACAATGCTTGCGTAGTGGCCTGTTACCGACGAGTATGTTTTAGAAAAAGGACGGAGGGTGGCTAGATAGAACTCACCATTGTGGTAGTATGTATGGAACCGAAGTTGATGGTTAATATACGCATGACTATGTCCTCGACGGTGCGGTTAAAATCATGTGGGGCATCTTCCAACAACCAGCTGATTAAATCGTTCTGTCCGCCGTATCAGAAAAAGCCCTAGCTTATCGGGACGTGGCACACTGACTGGCCTTCCAGGCCACTTAGGCCCATATTTTTTCTCCTTTTCAAGTCTTTCTTTGACTATTGGCCCGAGATAACCAATTGCCTCTCCGATAGTTTTTGGTGCTTTTGTCAAATACCTTCCTGCCAATCTGCTCAGTAACAAAGATTCAGGATGACGCGTCGTAACGGGAAGCTTATTTGAATACGTACGGTTTCAGGATGTCCGGGAAAAAGTTGATAATCCTGCCGCTGGCAGCAATGTCAGTTGCAAATCTTTCGATGAGTGAGCGGTAACCAGGGTTGCGACCTGAAGGCCGGGGATGAGGAATATGCATAAACATAAAGGAATCATGACTTACATAGAGGAAGGCCGACGAAATATCGATTGGTGGCACGGCATACGATGTGTAAGAGGGTATCGTATGCTGGAACCCCGAGCCAGTCTAGTACAGAGATCGATGATAGATTATATCAGTTTGAAGCTGTGTGGTATGCTTGAATTACTTGCCTTCTGTGAGCGGAATATATTCCTGAAATCCTGCCAGAATCTCATCCCTAAGCACATCATATCTGCCAGTCAAGTTGCGAGTGAAGGGAGAGCGAACGGTTGCAGTCTCATAGTAGTCGTCGTCGGGTCTTCGCCCGAGGGTATATCGAACATGCATAGTCTGATCATCGCCTTTCAAGCCTCTGTGATACAAGTGCATATGGGAAGTACTTACTTCCTCTACACCGTACTTAAGAGATATAACGTCGTCCGGCATCCCTTGGAATTCTTCTATTATCTGTGGACCAGCGAGGAATACATACCACCGGGATATCGTGGCTATCTTGAATGGCCTGTTACGGTACTAAATGAATCGCTCGGTGAGCATTGAACAGAAGGGCGGAAGGCGAGAAGTTGGAGCCACCAACCCACTTTATTATACCCTTCTTGGATGAGTTCCATCCCGTTCCGCATCCATTTGAACGCGGTGATGTAGGAAGTTAGAGTACCCGAATAGCCAACGGTTGGAATGGCATTCAACTGAGGTATAAAGAATACATCAGGGGACAGGCATATACGAAATGAAGGAACCAGCATACTGGTGATTTCTTCGCCTGTACGTACTCCGTCACTGCATACAGGAATAGAGGAAAAGCGGCAATGTAGCCGGCCACGGTCCAGATATTCAGCTTCTCGGGAGATAACGTTATGCTCATCATGCTCCGCGAGTATTGTCGGAGGCGCAGAGAGAGATGGTACCGGTCTTAGATGAACACTTTGTCGGCCAACGCTTTTATGAGGATCCATCGTAGTCTGAGAGAACCGTTGGGATCCATGACAGGCCCTGTGCCCGCCTCAGAGGTACCGCAAACGTTGCATTCCTACAGTCAGGCTTAGCCGGTACAGGTACTATGTTCATCGAGTGGCTGGCCAGGACGGATCTAATGGAGTCTCCGCAAGGCAGATGGAGCGAGAGAATAGGGGCTCTCCGAAGATGGGATATCGCTAGGCTACAAGAACATAGTAGCGTTGAAGAGACAGGTGCCGAGGGAATGTACAGTGCTTCCTGCGAGTATTCCATAGGAAACCACCCATATGGGATAGAGCGGGGACTAGGGGCCTTGATATGAACGTGACTAATCCTAACTGAGGTTCCTCAACTGTTCAATTGCTCTAAGTGAAGCACGCAACGTTGGCCCAGGGAGTCAAATTTGGCGATATATGACAAACTGGGTGACAAGGCGAGGACGCTGGAGAGGGCGTTCCCAGTTGTGTCAGCAACCACAATGCACCAAACTTCGTAGGGAGGAGGCAGACGAATTCAAGTTGTCGACTTCGTGCCATTCCTAAAATTTTAAAAACATTTGGTTGCATGATATTTGCATGAGAAACACACAAATGTAGTTGCACTAGTTTGTTGTCATTAATCGTATTCGAATCGTTCTGCAGTACCCTCCAAAATCGATCTCGGTTGTATTCTGGTGTGTACAAGAAATGCGAGGCCTACACTTATAAATGATTCCTCGGATCAAAGAATCCTCCTCTTTCTGAACATCACCCTTGCTTCTGGGTTAGGTATGACTGATATCTCGAAACAGACATTTGGAGGACGTTCGAGGGACCCATTCTCAAGCTGAACATCATAATTAAGAAGGATATATGTGAATATCGCCTTAAAGCTATTGACGGCAAGGAAACGTCCAGGACTTTAACGGGCAACAGGTAAGTCACTGTCCTAGAGAGCAACCTGGACTAAATACTCACCAGGCATGTCGGCCATGGCCAAAGATAATGTGATCAGTGTTCAAGGTGAACAACTGGTGTTTGATGGGATCCAATTCATCATCTCCATCACGCATCTCTGCAAACCTAAAGGCCTTGAACGTTTCTGCATCCGGGAACAACGACTGTACAGAGCGTCATCTAGGCCGTGTTAAGAAGGACAAGGACGAACAAACAAACCTCTGATTTGCTCATTGCCTCGGCAGCAATCCCAACATAAGTACCGGGGGGAAGCAGGGTACCATCAGAAAGAGTGCAATTCTTCCGCGCTTTGCGCGCCATCACGACTGAACCAAGAAAAAATGGTGAGCGCCATCAACAGAAAAATGAATGAATAAACCGACAACTCAGGGCGCCATTTAGCCTATGGGACTCTTTCAAGAAGCTATCAACCTTGCGTAATCTTTGGATAGCAAGCTTGGTCCACCCATGTTCTGCAATCACAGTCTCCGCTTCCTCGCGCAACTCGCTCACGTATTCTGGGTGAATGGCTAGGTCATAGATCCCTTGAGTAAGTGACTGTCAAGGCCTTTAGTTTAGAGCTATAGCATGACATGGATGTATAACGAACCATCGTGCTGAAGTGAATAGATCCGAAGTTGATTAACAAGATTCGTGTAACTATATCTCGAGCCGTGAGATGATATTCATGTGTGGCGGTTTCCATCAGCCAGGTGATGAGATCGTTCTGCAGGATTAGTGCGTCAGACTCAACTTCACATTTCATATTACTTAGGCCTTACCGGCTGACTATCTGCATTGCATTTGCTACGTGCGAGTCTTTCTTTCACCACGGAATCAAGGTAGTAATGACCTAATTCAAGGGTTTTCACCGCCGTGTTGAAGTATCTGCCTGCAATACTGCAAGGCGCTTAAATCGACAAACAAGGAGAACGGAGGTAGCATGCTTACGGTTTAAGAAAGTCAGGGAAGAAAGTAATGATCTTGACCGTTGTAGCCACATCGACTCCGAGTTGTTCGGCAACGGCAAGGTAACCAGATTCACGGCCTGAGAGTGTCTTGAATATGAAAAAAATAACTCACGACAAGATACTCACACAGAGGAAACCCGATGAGATACCGGTTGATGGTGCGAGTGACGATACGCAATAACGTATCGTACGCAGGAACTGATACCCAGTCTAGCACGATGTCAATGTAGAGGAAACTGAAGCCACATGTAGGAGCGATAAAAACCTTCGCTTTGGGGAACAAGGTCCTTGAACGATTCAACGATTTCGTCTTTGATACTATCAAATTCGACAAGTATGTTGCGCGTGATCTGGTTGCGGATGGTCGTTAAATGATGAGGGTGAGTGTTCAACTCAGATCCGAAAGTATATTTATCTTGAGATTGCTACGTAACATTTCAATGGCGGCTGATAATCACAACAAAACCACTTGCCTCCGCGAAGGCGTCCTCAAAGGACAGAACGTCATCTTGAGCCCCGCTCAGATCTTTAACAAGCTGTGGTCCACTCAGGACAACTACCCATTTTGATATTGTGGCGACCTTGAAAGGTCTATCTGGGTACTGACGTGAGATAGTGAGGAATGGACAGCTCCTTGGATGTAACGACTGTGGCTTACTTTCTTATAGCCTTCCAGGATCAGATCTCTTCCATGAGACATCCACCGTATCGCGGTGATATAGGAGGTCAAAACACCTGAGTAGCCGACGGTAGGAAGGGCATTCAACTGCACCATGATATAAGATATGTGCTACAAACAGACCCAGAAAGTCGAATATACGTACCGGGGATCTCCTTGCTTTGATATACTTCATCACAGTCCAGGCGACTGTGGCAATACTGAGAAGATGAATGACCACAGAAGACAAGTCTCCAGCTGGAATAAGAGTGTGAATTGACAGCATTGCCATCGTGGGGGTCGTCAATTACTGGTTTATCGGAGGACGAGACTATCCAAGTACCCCATAGATCCATTAAAAGGTCCTCTAGAACCCTCTCAGCGAGACAAACGACGGCCCGATGCCAAGATAGTCTAACTCAGGTTTACAGACCGCCCCTGAACTAGCAACCTAGCCAGCTGACCTGTACTCAGCGACGAATCCGTAAGCACTGCACAAAGGGCCGCCGATTGTGTTGACATCACAGCTTTGTTTCCAAGCTGCGTGTGTGCGTCACCAGTATTGAACATGAGACCGTGCTCCGGCACAGAGTGCTGGTAGCGAAGTAGAACTGCAAGTAGTTATGTGTTAGTCGTCGCTTTACATATGGATTCCGGGGCACAACACCTTCGAAGTTAGCACTTTTGGGGTTACCCGTGTAATCGCATAGTGTGTGTGCCCATAGATGAAACGGGCGTGACGCAGAGTCACGTTAGCCTATGACGATTACACGCGTCTGCGATTCCTTTTGAAGTTCGTGGCAAGCAAGCGAAGTGCCGTTCAACACCACTGGGCATAATCCAACACTGTTATAGCATAGACCAGGTCTGCGCGCTCTCCCGAAAATGGAGGATCTCCTACAAACATTCTGTCCTTGACACTTGCATCAGAAAAACAGGAGCGCCTACTTGATGAGGTTGGCACAGGAATTGAGACCTCAATGACAGTTACCGTAAAACCCACATCTCTCTCCTGAAGTCCTGTGGATATGCAAGGAAAAAGAACCAGGGGACCCTTATAGAGTACCATCGGGTAAACTACGGGCAATCGAAGAGGATGTAGAGCTAAGTTGTTCAAAATAATCGCGCATACAGCAGTTAACGTGGTCTGCATTCTCAAACCAAATGGGTGGACTAAACAAGCTCACGGATATTCATATCGCAAGCCTCTTCGCTTCGGAATAAATAGCATAATATAAAGGCAACGTAGGCAATATTCCTGCCTCAGAGAACGAATTGGAGCTTGGAAGTTTCAGAGTCGCCAAGTGCTACAATCTGATGGCCAACGAGCCTACAGAATTTGCCGCACCCGCATACTGCTGACACCTGCATGGGCAAGGACCCAGTACCGCTAGGTGCCGCTGGGTCCCACCAAGGTCAATCCTGCGGCACCTCCGGTACTGCTCAGACCTCTCTGGGAATTCGGTTAGGGCAGTGATCCCTGTTTGATGTAATGTAATTTGACTTAAGTCGACACACCTGTGATAAATGCGATCAACCATATTCAACGATATATATCTGTCACTAAGTCTACAAAATGCACATACAGTTGCCTCTCTCTTAACCCATAGCTCTCGGTGGAAGGGTGGAGCTATGGGTTATTATAGAGTATGGGTTGTCAAAGAGGTCCCACTGTTAGCACCAATAAAAATCATTAAACTTTTTTAATATTCTTTTTGTGCTATATCTATGTAAAAGTCCATTTAAGACAGTTAGATGAGGGACAAATACTAATAGTCACGGAGCAATCATCTCAATGGCCTGCAATGACAACTGGTTCCAGTGAGTCATCATCAATACTGCCATTGCCACCATTGATTTCAGTATCCTGCTGCACCTACTTGCACCTTGTGGTTTGAGGACAGCTGTGTAGATGTCATTTCACCCATAACATGTTTTTTCTCAGCATGATTCAACATTCTGGAGTGATATGTGGTTGTCCTCTACAAAATACTAGGTGATTGAGAGTATGAAGGTCCTTTTCTATGACTTCAGGTGGAAGGGGTGGGTGGTTCAGAAGCATTAAAAATTACTTCTACAGCTGCTCAGTGCCATTGTTAATGTATAAGACCAACCTTCTTGGACATCAAGACCCTGCTATCAGTCACATTAATATAAAACTACTATATAAGTCATGGGTGCTATGGGATTTTGAGCTGAAATACCTATGGGTTATGGGGTATGTGGAGCTATGGGGTATGGGTGTGGAACTCCTGCATACCAGCTTGGTGGAAGGAAAATTCTATGGGTTACAGCAGAGTATGGGTTAAGAAAGAGGCAACTGTATTCATTTTGATGAATCATGAAGTTCTCCAATTGCCCAATAGTGCTGCCCATGATCCTGCTTATTGCATATTTTAATCTGGCATTAGTGGACATAAAATGATGACAAATAAGGTATCTACTGACAATCCTTTGTATCAAGTCCCTTGCCATGCCTTTCCAAGTCCTGCACCTGGGGACCTGCTACTGCTTAATATCACCTGGTACCACATCTAGTACCACTGAGTACCACTGGGTACCACTACCTACTGCATTAAGTACTGCATCCAGTACTGCTGGATACCACAGTTCTGGAAGTGGTACATTAGGATGATAAGGAGGTCACAAAGAGATTGTTGATGAATTAATCAGCATAATGCATATGTGTTCACTTGCCATTGGCACAACATGCTGAATCCTTAACTCATATGTTCTGCAATGACTGAGCAACATAATTTTTGGACACTCCCATAGCTTTGTGCTATGTTTAGAATGATCTGTTTTTACTTTTATACTTCTGACTCAGATGTAGACATATGGCTTGTCATAGTATTGCTCATATCCTCATGGTTTGACATAGGATTACACATTGTAGAAATGTTCCATGCTTCTAATGACTCCTGATACATATGGTAGAGTCATGTTCTCTCATTTATGGTTGACCTTATGACTTTTACATGCTTTTACAATGTTGTATGCACACATATGCTTACTTTACATTTACTGTACCCTATGCCCTGTCTCCAGTAGTACCTACAGTATTTAAACTGTCTTGTAATAGTGTACTTTCTTCACTGGAGTTTTAATTTCCTCATCTACTACTTGCTCTACATCTAAAGCTCAACCATTCCTCATTACTCTCAACTCAATATATACTTCAATCATCCAGAAGATTGTCCTTTTCCTATCTTCACTAATGCTCTTCCTATTACTGAAGAACCCTTGGATTGTGAGCTCTCCACTGATGGTATGCTTGTGTAGTAGCAATATTGTTCTTTCACATTAGAGATTGGTGTGTGTTTCTTGGGAGTGACTTCAGTAAAACATTGTATTTCTATCTGACATTGGCCAAGAAATGTACTAGTACAGTGACTGACCATCACTTGACACACTTGGACCTTGAGTCTGTCCCTCTGGACCAAAAACTCCAGAAAAATCATTAGAATCAGATACAGTATCTACCTTGCCTTCTGTTAAATATTTTGTAATTTAGATGAGAAATGGAGTCTTAACAAGGCAATCAATCACAGAAACCACTGGAAATAAGGGTAGTTGACTTTTGATTGTGTCATTTCTTGGATTCTGTCCAATTTTCTGGACATCAAGGATGTACTACTCAATTGAGTACTGTATACTCTGGGTTTCTAGACAGAAATCCCAGAGTATAAGGACAAGAACTATGACAAGGCAGTGACATTCACCTGAGGATATGTGCCAGTAGAAGGTCCAGTAAATTATTGTCCTGACTCTCCCAAATTCAAAAATATAGTCATTTACAGATGTATCAGTTGTGAAAGACAATGTATAAGTGACTATTTGCTTAATGAGAGGACAGATGCTCTGCCTCCATAAGGGAGGGTGATTCAGTAACTTGGTCATATTTATGCCTCTTAACAACATTAGTTGTCCCCATTTTTTGATATATATTATATTAAGGTATCTTAAGCTTATTCAGGGCTTCTTCAGCTTTCCAAGACTCTTGGAATCCTCATTCCTGGATGGAGAGGGAGCCATACTGTGTCAAGTGACAGTGAACCAACTCTTGCTGCCTCAGGATGTGGAAGTGGCATAGTAATTTTCCCTAACAGGAATCCTCCAGTATAAGTACATATTATTGTGCAGAATGCAATTTTCCACCAAGCTGTGAATTTTTTAGGAGTATTGATGTCAAACTATGCTCAGAAAAAAATAAGACATTCTGCTGTGTCAAGTGACAGTCAATCACTGTATTTGATATGAGATATAGACATTCTTGCAACAGAGCATCATCAATTACAACTACTGACAACTGCTCACTACTGTGCTGATACTGCATTAATGGCCTGGTAAGATATCCAGACCTGTTGAGTACTGTGACCTTACCACAACCAGTACTACCAGGTACCACTACCTACCACTACTTTACCAGATCCAGTACCACTACCTACCACTGGATACTGCAGCTCTACCACATCCAGTACTATGTCCATCATTGGGTACCACTTGATAGAGCACCGTTGTTGTAGGTCTGCCAGTTTTTAAAGCAGTTATACAGTATAGATTAGGTGCCTATACAAAGATGTTGTACAATAGGTCACTAGTCTCTAGTGTTTTGACCTAGAAATGCCAACTCTTTATCACTTTACTACTGCTGAGTACATGCTAGTACTGCTACCTGACAAACATGGTAAGTCATGGTACTGTCATTTGATATAGTACCATGTAGCAGAGCACAGGTGTGGGTGTGGCAAATTCACAATACCTGATAACCAACTCAAGTGCCTACTGAATGGCATTATAGTGACTTGTTCTGAGTCTGGTGCTCTCCAGGATAGCTATATTGCATTTTAAATCAAGGCTCAAACAGCACCTAGCTGCACTGGATGCAGAAATCACAAATGGGGCAGAATGATGAAAAGTGTCTTGGAGGCATTTTTACAGCCAAAGGGCATGAGTTGCCAATTAGTACATATGGCTCTGCACTCCTGCTCATGCCTTACACTGTAGTATTTATAGAAAAGTAGCAAAGACAGACAAGGGTGGTCAGACTCTGTGAAAGAGGATAATCTAACTCTATTGCAGTCTATTCAAGTCTTTGTGCTTCTTCATGATGGAAGGTTGCCAGCTCTGAGACAATGGAAGGCTAGTGGTCTTAGCAGGAATCTTGTGTGTTGAATGAAATGAGGACTTACAAGAAATGGAATGGTATGACAACTGTCTTTTGCTCTAAGCATCCTAGGTCTTGGTTCAACCATTGCACCTTGGGTAATGGATCCTTGGATCAAGTTGCCTGCCTTTTCTTGAATATAGTCAGATTCTTTCTCAAGATCTGAGTTGGACACCAATGCTATTCCAAACTTCAATACTTGAATGACATCCCATGAGACCATTTTAACACCAGATGGAGAATTTTGGGATATACACATAACTTTGTTGCAGTCTCATCTATAGTTAGAACATACTTACTCAGCTTACTGTTTCATCCTATGTTCCAACCCCTTGCTACACTTCAACTAGTCAGCCACTTACCTCACTCCCATTTCACCTATTATTAGCAACCTCCACTTCATCTATATAAACCCTAGACACCATGCCTGTATTCCTTATGCTTTACCAACTAGTTCTTTCCCCTTTGCTCATCCTCA
>JAEUWS010000511.1:0-24211 GCA_018524945.1 Podaxis sp. C-F-92630
CATAATTGTGAATATAGAAATATTCAACTTTTAATGTATGTTCATAACAAAAGTTGTTGTATTCACCCATCTCTACTTCCTTTATCCTCCTGCTGCATCCCTACCATTGTTCAATATGAGATTGCTCATAGCCTATACTCTTGACAAGTTAAAGTCATTTGTCATGATATCTGCACTGGAGTTCCACCCTCACTCCCATCAATTATGACTCAACTACCACCCTTAGGGACCATCAATTCTTCTGTTTCATCAATTGAAGCCATCAACAGGAAAGATGCCCAATAAGAAGAAGTATCACAGCCATTCCACAGTATAATAGTTGGTTGTCATCCTTGGCATCATATCACACTCTCAATTAAGCTCCAGCTAGTGTTATCATTGGTTCCTCTAATTCCTCTGACTCTGGCAACACCATTGATCAATCCTCTTTCATGACTCCACTTGAAGCATATACATATTCACCCTAACTCTGGTTCATCTCCTTTGTCTTCTTACTATTTGTCATCAAGTGAGCATCATACCTATGATTCAGGTTTCTGAGTTACCACTACCTTGAACTCCTCTATTATGTATGGACATCATAGTTGTATTTATAGTATGAGTTCTATTCCTGTTCTTCATATATCTATACCTGTCTCCTTTCACTTTTATTCTTGTCTCTTTCTTCTTCTATGTTTGCCTTTTTGACTTGTCTCTGTATTTTTCTTTACTTGGTTATATTGTCTTTTCCTTGACTTCTCAGACAACATTGTTATCTATGTTATAGCCAGGTAGTTACTACTTTGGACTTGTAGACAAGGGTGCTAGAAAGTTACAACCAGAGTCCATCAACCTCTAGCTGATATCACTATACAAGCACCCTTCTCTCAGCCCACTAAGCTCCTTCCCTCTATTGAAGCCAACAAGCTTTCCAATCTGAATGTCAACCTACTGTTTGTATGACAATCTCTTCTAGGTCATACTTCTATATTCCTCTCTGGCTATTGGACTCCTGAACTGCCCTTCTATAACAACAACTACATGGTGACTGAAGTCTTATGCATCACTTGAGAGAATGCTCCCTTTACTTATGAATTCAATGCTGCTGGAGTCTACCTATGCACTATTGAGAACAACTGGTCCCTATTCTGGATCTATGACTGGAAGATAGTTCCTTGCACTGGCAAAGCCATGGTATTCATTCATTCCTACCTCCTCTATCCATCTCCTGCTATTCCATTTATTGTTCAGCACAAAATTACTTACAGTCTCTATTCCAGACAAGTCAAAGTTATTCATCACAACATCTATACTGGAGCCCCACCTTCCCTTCTACCTGTTATAACCTAGGCCCCACCTTTAACAACCATCAACTCTAATGTCCCTTCCATCAAAGCTATTGATTGAGAAGGCAAAGAAGCTATACAGCTACCTCCACAGTATGAAAGTTGATCCTCTTCCTCCTTATCCTATATATCACACACCCAATTAAACCCCTTTCCAGACTGTCATTGACCCATCCAGTTCTTCCCTAGACCCTGGCAATGCCACCAATTACCCTTTTTCCAACAAATCCACTCAAGATATATATACTTGTCCTAGCTCCAGCTCATTTCATCCTACTCTTCATTGAGTGACTATTCCACCTATAATTCAGACTTCTGAGTTACCACTTCTTTGGACCCTTACCCCACTATGCATAGACATTATAGTTGTATACCTAGCACAAGTTTCTATTCTTGTGTTTCATTTATCTCTGCTCATTCTATTACTATCTTTCTTTCAGTCTATGTTTATCTCTTTGACTCAACTCAACTTATTCTTGTATTTCCCATCTTTGTCTTGTATGGCCTGTCTCTTGATATTCCTTTACTTAGTTATATTGATGTTTCACCCTTTTGCAGACTATGTCACTATCCACATCATAGCCTAAGTAGTTACTACTTTCAGATTTGTAAATTTAGTGCTTAAATAACTGCTCATGTACATTGAGGTGTAAGCTTTGATTCCTCTTAGAGAACATCCCATAGAATATGATCTAGCTTCTGTTCTCAAAGTTAGTAGTGATCAGTGTAGCCTAATATCTATTAGTCATATTCTTGACTGATATATGTTCATCCTCCAAGTGTTGCTTAATTGAACACTTACCTCATCAACTTCTTATCATCATCCTTAGTAGATCCTAACATTTGTGAACCACTGCTGAGATGGGTGCCCCTTAGCTTATGCTCAGGCAACTGCTGATAAGGAACCTCCTAACAAGAAAAGGAGTCTGTCTGCAATGCATGTAGACATCTGAAGGATAGGAATTGAGTAGACACAACAGATAATGGAAAACCAAGATAAGTGGAGGATAATCACAGATAAATGAGATAATCATAGATAAATGAAAAATACAAGGTAATTGGGTAGAAACTCTGAAATGAAAATATAGTAGAAAGAATAGAAATGGAGAAAAGTTTTCACAAAGTATGATGTCTGAGAATTCCATAATAGGAAGAAAGTGACAAAATAGAAGGTGATAAGAGCACCTGCATAGTAATGTTGGCTAGGGTTTAGTAGATGGAAGGTATAGTCATAACCAGATGGAATGGCTATGACCTCTACTATATCCCTATGTTACTTGGAGGTGGCTTGTAGTAGTAGCTTTGTGAATATATCAGCTGGCATTCAGGCAGTTAAAACTCATGTTGCTGTCAATTCCTTTGTGACAGTTTCATCCTATACTTAGCACATTACTTTACTCATTATGCACTACACTAGTGTTGAAAGGACTTGAACAAATAGACAGCAA
The DNA here is from genome assembly GCA_018524945.1 of Podaxis sp. C-F-92630. Classification (NCBI taxonomy): domain Eukaryota; kingdom Fungi; phylum Basidiomycota; class Agaricomycetes; order Agaricales; family Agaricaceae; genus Podaxis; species Podaxis sp. C-F-92630. Next base: position 2,774 of record JAEUWS010000511.1, read on the forward strand.
TGAATTGAGAGGTAAACAAGCAAGTCATCCATTATGTAAACTACTGGTATATAATGTGTTTGACATGAGGAGAGGAGGTAGTAATATTATATAAGTTTGATATAGTAAGAATTCCAACAATTGACTTACCTCATGTTTCATTTGTCATTCTTCCTATGTTTCATCTGTTTTTAGTACATTCTGACTCAATTTGCTTATTCATTCAATGGCACTTCAGTAGATATACAAGAGTATGTTGCAGCACCAAAATTGACCAGACTGAGGTTTGAATCTAGAACCTTCTGGATACACACTAGATGCTCACCTAATTGAGCTAGCAGGTCTCCCTAAGCTCTATATCACACCCAAATGTGACTGACTACACATTCCAACACTTCACTTAATCTGTCACATTCTAGTCTCACAGGATTTCTGTGCCAAGCAGGACCCACAACTAGTAGAGAGTATAAACTCAGTCATTTGTATGTGGTATAAGAGCTATGTATTAAGTACCTATAGAGAGTATGAACTGCATAATAAGGTATAAGAGAAATAAACTATAGGATATAGTGGCTTACCTCAGTCACTCATGTGTAGTATGAGAGCTGAGGATAGCATACATCTACACTACATATATATGCTATCTATAGGAGGCTGACATAGGGAAAAAGAGAGAGAAACATGTATCTAAATATCATTGTATATTGGGCTAAACTATATCATATGAGTGTCCATGTCACCACCAAGTCAGCCATCTCATTCCTGGGCTTGCATCTGACACAGCATACACTTGCACTCCAACAGGGTAGATACACCTGTTGTATTGTTACACTTCACCAATTGCACTCTTCCCTTATTACCCTCAATTCTTTGCTATAGTTGTAACCTGAGTCTGCACTTAAGCTCATTCATTTGGTGAGGCATCATTGACTCACCTTGCAACTGGGAGGCTCAGTTTATGAGCATTAGTGGATCATACATAGCAGAACAAGAGAACCAACACCAGTACTATATAACATAGGACAAACTACAAAACTATCCAAGACTGAATTCTCAGAAATAACCAAGAGTGAACCAAAAATGATGATGAAGTGTTATGTTCTTCATGGCTACACATGACTATTAAGACATATGCTGCCCTCATCTTGAATCTATCTCAATACCTTAGCCTTTAGTTTTTCCCACCTTGTCTATATGTACTATATTTATATTTGCCTTCAGTGTTCTCTTTTGCATCTCCAAATTCCTTTATGGTACTGAAAGAACAAGAGACTCAGTATCTCATACATGACATGAGAACTCTATTGTAATAACTACCTGAAAGAATGAGAGACTACAGACATATTAGCATATGGTAAGGAAAGCAGTACTTGGAGGTACTCACCTCAGTATCCCATATGCAACATGAGAACTGAGGTGGCATATCAGCCTACTATGCTTAAGTATGTGACTATACTAAGGGTCCTTGGATCTATCTACAGGTTAATTACATCATAGGTACAATTAGAATAAATGGCCCTCATGTTCAAAAGGTATGACAAGTGAGACATTCAGATTGCCATGTGTTTATCTTAGACCTGAAATTCAACACTCCCCCTCAAATCATGGTGAGTCCAAGCTCACATGCAAAGTGTTTGACTTTAGGGGACAGGAGTGCCTTGGTAAAGACATCAGTGACCATATCAGCAGTGGGACAATATACAAGCTTAATTTTTCCTTCTTCAACAATCCATCAGATAAAATGGTAGTAGATGTCAATGTGTTTGGTGTGTGCATGACATTGGTGGCCTTTGGCCAAGGCAATAGTGGACTGGTTGTTGGAACAAAGAGGAGTAGCAGTAAGAGTGGTGCTGAAGATCTGTGAGATGAGCAATCAAAGCCAGAGGGTTTCCTTGGCTGCATGTGTAGTGGCTATGTACTTGGATTCAGTGGTTGAAAGCATAACAAGTTCCTGTCTCTTGGCACTCCAGGAGACAGCCCCTCCATTTATGATAAATGCAAAGCTGGATGTGGCATGACAATCTTTGGACATGTTGCCATCAGCATCAGTGTAGCCTGAGACACTTTCCCCTTCTCCTCCATATGTCAACTGTAAGTCTTTTGTACCTTTGAGGTAATGAAAGACCCATTTAATGACCTCCCAGTGTGCATGACCCAGGCTCTTGGTGAACTTGGAAAGGACTTGAACAGCATATGCAATGTCAGAGTGTGTCCCAATTGCTGCATATATAAACATGCCCACTGCCTCTTGATATGGGACTTGGGCCATACATGTGATCTCAACAGTGGTCTTGGGGGAGTGGTTGGAGGTGAGCTGGATAGAAGGATCTATGGGAATGGAGATGGGCTTGAGGTCCTCAAAACCAAAGCAGTGGAGCAATGCCTTAATGTAGGCATGCTGGGATAGCATGAGCCTTTTGTGCTCATGTACTCATCTTCTTCAATCCCTAGCAGCCAATGTATTTCACCAAGATCTGTGATCTCAACAAAGTTGGAAATACTTGACTTTGTCTAGACAATGAGGGCAATGGTGGTGGCAGTGAGCATACAGTCATCAATATATACAAGGATGATTGTGAGGTCTGGGGGATGGCTTTTGAAAAAGGTGCTGTGGTCAACCTCACATCTGGTGAAGCCCAGATAGTCCACAAGGATTTTGCATAGTCATTGATACCACCAGCATCCAGACTGTTTGAGGCCATACAGTGTTCTCCACAGTCAGCATACATAGTGGGAAAATTGAGGATCAGCATGTCTGGGTGGTTGGCACATGTAAATGACTTCATTGTCATTGAGTCAGCCATTGAAGTAGGCTGCCTTGATGTTGATCAGGTGTATCTCCATGCCACAATGGGCAGTGATTGTAAGTATAGTATAGATGGATGTTAACTTGGCAATGGGTGCAAATGTGTTGAGGTAGTCAACACCCAGAATCTGTGAGGAGCCTTGGGCTATGAGATGTGCTTTGTACTTGGTAATGTTGCTGTTGCATCTTGTTTCATCTTGAAAACCCATTTAGATCTGGTGATGTTGATGCTGGGTTTGGGATCTTCTAGATCCCATGTGCCTGCCTGTCTGTGGTTTTCTAGTTCAGCCACCATCACTTCCTTCCACATTGGCCAATCTGGCCACCTCATTGCCTCTTCCAACATCAGCAGATTCCCCTCAGCCTCAGCTATCTCTGCTACAAATGCCTGGACTTCTTTCCATTCTGCCTCCTCAGCAATGGTAACCACACATCCTTTGAGGATGTCACAAGCCTTTTCACTAGGCTTGTGGGTGCATTCTGAATGGCATGGGGGTGGTGGGTCAACTTGTTGGTCATAGTCTGGATTTGGGATGTTATCCATTTGTTGATCAGCAGGCATGGAAATGATTGGCTCAATTTGGTCAGGCTCAGGTAGCATGCTGTGGGTGGAAATCTCACCTGGTAGGAACTCCTCCCCTCAAGATTTCCACTATGCTCATACACTGATTCCTTTGAGAAGTATACATTTCTCTTGATGGACACTTTGTGAGTATCCAGCCACCAGATTCAGACATCACTGCTGTTCTGATCCATACCCAACCAGCACCCCTCCCAGACTCTGTCTCTTAGTTTGTCACCACATTTGGTCCTTGCCCATACTTGTTCCCCCTACTCATGCACATCTGACAAGTCAGGTTTTTTGCTGAATAACATTTTATAGGGGGTTTTGCCATCAAGGGCCTTGGTGCTCATCTGATTGAGTAACCAAACAGCATGATGTGCCACCTTTCCCCAGAGATACTGTGGCAGCTGGCTTGAGTGTAGGAATACACTGATCCTCTCCAGGATTGTTCAGTTTCTTCTCTCAGCAATGCTGTTATGCTGTGGTGTGTTATGGATGGTCAGTTTTGCATTTGTTCCTTGAGATTTGAGGTGCTTGTGAAACTGGCAGCTGATGTATTCCCTCCCTTGATCTGAATAGAGATTTCAGATTTTGGCATCAAACTGTGTATGGCACCATGCTTTGAAGGTTCTGTATGCTTCAAATACATCTGACTTGTGGGTAATGAGTTCACAGTGAGTGTATCAGGATCAATCATGTGTGAATGTGACATAGTACTGACTCCCCCTCCTTGTTGCAACTGGCACTGGTCCCCATACATCACTATGGATCTCTTTGGCAAACTCGGTTGCATGCTCCCCCTTTTGCTCCTTTGCTACTGGTTTCTGAGTTGCTTTGGCATATATGCAAGATGGGCAGTTGAAGTGGTCTGATGAGGTGGGGTTGTAGGAGACCCCAGTGACCATTCTTTGGTCCACTAGGGATTTGGCAGCTTCAGGGGATACACATCCAAGACAACAGTGGAGTTGGTCAATGGTAATGGAGTCAAATATCATGCATGCTTCTACTGGTATGTTGATCATCACTTTGTACATCTCCCAATCTGACTGTGGTATTTCTGCTTTTCTGGCCCCCAAGTGGTCACAGATGATACATTGTCCATTTTCAAAGGTCACTGTATACCCTGCTTCATCCAAGCACCCCACAGACACCAGTGTGTATCCAACCTCTGGTGCATACAGGACATCTTTTACACAATTTGTGAATTTCTGGACCTGTTTGGTACATCAACCAACATGTCTCCACATCCAATTGCATTGAAGCTTTGCTGATTTGCAGTTGAAGAGGCTTGGAGTACATCTGGGTGAAGGTGGTGAGTGTGCTGCAGTATGGGGATATGTGCCAAGTGGCTCCAGAGTTGAAAATGATGATGTGGTTTGCTCCAGTGGGAGTCTGATTTGTGACTACAGTGAGGACTTCATGATTAGGCTCATATAGTGGGAAATTGGGAAATGCCTCTTCAGAGAAGGCAAATGCAACATCTGAGTCACTCAAGTTGGCAACATCTGCTTCACCAGTCTTCTTGCTTGGACTTGCCTCTGCCTTCTTGCCTGAACTTGCTTCTGCCAGCTTCTTCTTCTATTTGGGGCATTCACATTTCCAGTGGTTTGGGTTACCACAATCATAACATCCCCCTTTGCATTTCTTCTTCCCCTTCTGATGGCCCTGATCATTGACTGACATGGCCTCATCAGGTTCCCCTCATGTCTTTTGTTGTGAATTTGCTGATCAGTGTATGCATATACAATCCCACTCATCTGCTATCATGGTGGACAGGTAGTTGGGTGCAATGGTGTGTCCAAGGTGGGCATGAAGTTGAGCTTCTGACAGTTGGTTAGATGCCCATGTTGTGAGGTAGTAGGGGATTCCATGGAGTATAGTGCTCCAATAGTCATCATCAGAGATGGTAACACCCATGCCCAATAGCTCCTGCCATCTCACACATAACTTATGTAAGAAGGCCTGAACATCACCATCCTTTGGGCATTTGGAGTCAAGGAACTGCACCCACATCTCCATCTGGTTGAAGGCACTCTTGTAAGTAAATTCCTGTGTTATTGCTTTCCACACCTCCCATGCTGTCACAAGTTGTTCAGTCAGGATGAAGATTGTATCAGGTAGTCACTGTGCAAGTAAGGAGTGACATATCTCCTTGTCCCTGTTCTACTCACATATTTCCTGCTCAGTCCCAACTGGTGGCTCAGTAGACTGGGATGAATCCCCCCCTTCTTTGCCATCCAGTGAACATTGTTTGGCAGCTTTTACAGGTACAGGTCATGGTGTAGTGCCATCAAAGTGACCCCATTGTCCCTTGCCTCAGACTACCATGTGGAACTTAAGGGAGAAGACAAGCCAGTTGCTCCTGTTTTCCTCAAGGTGGGGAACAGATGCAGGAAGGGAATCAATTGCAATGGATGCAGACATGGGGAGTTAACAAGTGGACAAGTTCAGCTAAATGAATGTGTATGTGGGTCAGGGCCCATAACCTGAAGGAATGAGAGACTCAGTATCTCATATGCAACATGAGAACTGTATTGTGATAGCTACCTGAAAGAACAAGAGACTACAGACATATTAGCATATGGTAAGGAAAGCAGTACTTGGAGGTACTCACCTCAGTATCCCATATGCAACATGAGAACTGAGGTGGCATATCAGCCTACTATGCTTAAGTATGTGACTATACTAAGGGTCCTTGGATCTATCTACAGTTTAATTATGTCATAGGTACAATTAGAATAAATGGCCCTCATATTTGAAAGGTACAATGGGTGAGATGTTCAGATTGCCATGTGTTTGTCTTAGACCTGAAATCCAACAGGTGCATGATGTCACAATCTCACCTTGGGCTCAGCCATAGTTATAATTAGTCCCTGAGTTTTCTCAGATAGCAATTCTATATTAGGATATTAGTGTTACATGTCTTGTGTTGTAGAGTAATTCCCCAGTTGAACCTTTGTTGCTGCCCCAGTCTAATCTCCAAACATTGATACCAAATATCTGCTTAGTGTCAGATTAATGCACAAGAGCTCTGCCTTACTCCTCAGGCCTAGTTGCTACATTTTAGGGAACACCTGCAGTTTGACTGCTCTATCCTCTCTAAGACTGAGCTCATGAGGTCGGCCCCTTCCCCTAGCTGAAAATGCTATGAGAGTTGGTGATCTGACTTAATTGTGGGTGCTTGTCTTAGGATGCGTCTCTTGGCACTAGAGCATGTAAACCCTCTTTCTAAGCAACAATTCATGGCAGACAATGTGAACAATAATGAATATGTACACTTCAGTGACTATAAACAACCAAGGAAGAAAAGTGAAGAAACAAACAATATAAATAAACTAGTAAAAAACAAAACAAGTCATGAGATGATGTTGATTGACACAGAAGGTTCAATGGTGGTGTCAATTTTGGGCAATGCTTGAGATAGCTCTTGATCTTCCATCAATGTTTGCCAGTGTCAAAGGAATGGTCCTGGAGTATCCACAAATAACCTGCATCAGCTGGGTGGAGGGCTTGAAAGATCAGTAGGGAGGATAAGCAGCCAAAGCAAGGAAGCCTGGTAGCATCAAAATAACCAAGATTTTCCAGTGTGTTCTTTGTTGGCTCAAGATTCCATTGCAACATCCTACCTATTACAGTCTATGGACAGCTCATTTCTATATTTAACATCATAGCCACAACTGAGTATCAAGAAATAATACTCACAATGACCGATCTGACAGTGCAACCATGACACATGTTGAGATCAGAATGGAAAGTGATCCACTGACATGCTTCTTAGAGCCCGAAGCCTGACATTGACATGATGGCTTACTTCGTGGCAGACAAAATGACCACAAATACACTGCTACAGCTCCTGGAGCCTGCATAATCCATCCCCAACGTCCTTGCATTGGTGCGGACATCTCGCTTCCTGTCAACACACCACAACTTGTGCTCAGGTGTGTGAGATAATCACTAAAGATTCTACGGAGATTCACATCAACAGCACCAAACGACGTCCACCTGCTCCAGTATGTCAAATGGCCTCTCAACTAAGCCTGGGCCCGCCGTGAGCGCCTCCTGTCTGTATGAGATCATGTCTCATGAATGCAATGTGCAGCTTTTTGCCTATTGCTTGGACATCTTCTTTTATGGCATCCTGACCGTCCAGATATGTGCGTGTTAATACCGGCACAAATTTTGGAGGCTCCTAACTTATTGTTAGATCTTTACTATCTCGCCTTTCCAAATGATCGGCGGCTGGTCAAATTAATCGTATACTTCGTTTATATCATCGGAACCTTACAAACGGCCTTTGCTCTTCGGGATTTTTACACACTTTTTTGCACACCGGCCATCGACTCTTTGAAGGAAGACGTCGACTTCCGCAAATTTGGATTCATGTGGCTGACAATTCCAGTCAGCAGTGCGCTCGGTATGTGTGTTCCCCAGCATGTTTTTCCCGTGTTTTCCCTGATATTTATACAGTTGCGGTTGTCACACAATTGTTTTATGCACATCGTATCTATATCATCTCTGGAGGTAAGGTAATCACAACAGTTGTGTCCGTGGTCAGTGACGAGAGCATTATCAAACGTCGAGAGATAATCATAACAGTCTGGTCCTAGCTAGCCTTTCTTCAGTTCATTTGTGGCATTATCTCCGCTACTATGCTCTATAAACCGTTGTTGCACAGGAAGGGACTCTATTCTGCTGGGACTCTTGTAGATGGACTGGTGAGCTAGACCCCAACCTGCGTGGTCAATTGCCGAACGTCCACTTACATGAGATTCTTTTCGCAGGCTTGGGGGCCAGTTAGAACACTCTGTGACGTTGTCATTGCAGCATACATGACTTACTTTGTGTGTACCTCGCATCTGTTTCAGTCCAGTGCACATTCACTGAAGTTCACCCAACCGTCCTGAAGCTTTCAAAACAGTTGCCACGAGCATCAAAAACAACGCAGGTCTCGGTCACTAAAATCAAACGACTGTTGCTGGAAACCGGATTTCTGACAGGTATCTGTTTCTACCCAGCCAAAGTCTCCAATACCCAAAATAATTGGAATCACCAATAGCTGCGATGTCTATCGCATACATTGTCTATGCAGTCTTGGGGCCCTTCAATGACGGCCAGTTCATGATTCCAGGTCTCAACCTCAGCAAGCTCTACAGCAACTCCGCACTCGTTTTATTGAACAACCGCTTCACGATCCCGGGAGGACGGAATGCACCCCATCCCGACTTCGACATTGCGTCTTATCGTTGCTCAGACGCGGTGGGCGGCAATGCAGGCACAGCCATATCTCATGGCATCGCTTTTGCCCATACCCTCCCAGCCGAGACGACGTCTATCAGGGACGGCATACACCCTATTGAGGTGGCTCCCCACCCAGGACGAGTGTTGGAGGAATTGAATGGAACGCATGGGAAGGAGACAAAGCTACAGGAGGTTTAATGATTGAACGAGAACTACCGACTATGTGGCCTATCCTTATACAGTCGGACGATTTCTGTGTGTCATTGGAGTGCGGTAGCAATCGAAGCCCTCAATACAACTTTCAAAGGATTCCCTGTGTTCGTCCCGTCTGATGCCAACGCCATGCCGAGTGTCTCAAATTCGAATTCCGAACTGTCGAAACCGCTACGTTTAGCACAATTGAAGCAGCATTCTTTGCTCATTCCCGCCTTGACGGCGGGCACGCGCACATCCTTTGCACCGTACCAGACAACGGGGACATGAAGTGAATTTGCGCCTTTGAGTGGGATAGTACGTCATGCAGACATAGATATTGTGATGCAGTTGTTTCATTCAAAGTCCGAGGCGTTCCTATTAAGGATTACACACGTTTCATTGGGATGGTGCAAGCTGTCTATCAGATGTTGGTCGGTGATACAATTCAAGAGGGCAAATGCAATGAAATCGTGATGTTGGGAAATGAGGTGAGGCGATCCCGAAAACTCGAATAGCAACACGAACAATAAATAAGTCTTGCATCGGGGCTAACTACGTCAGTCACTACGTTAGATACGATATCAAACGGTCACACTCAAAGAGATGGATGAGGGAATTCAAAACCAATAGAACCAACAACTCTCCTCATACCCGCACCTTATTGTCCCCGACGGTTCTCTGCTCCTCTCTGTTCAACTCTCCACCATAAACATACTCATGTGGCCGCATTACATGTAAGGGCTGGCTCACCGATCTATCAACGCCCGCAATTTCTGATCCCACCTTCCAGCCTTGTCGAATAAAAACAAGTTTTACCATATTGGCCAGACAGAAACGACCCTGCGAACCAATGCTTCACCAACCCCTACATCTCGGGTAGACTTTCGGGGACAAAAGATGAGACATGGCAACGATGGAGCAGGTACCTGGGCATACCCCTTTAGGCTAGTTAGAATGAAACTCTAAAGGCCTTTGTCACCCTTTGGACTGGGAATATAAAGACCTTGGTGAACGCCGATTCATGCCGGCTTCTCTCAACTTGGATCGGTGTTACAGGAGGACCGAATTCAGGGAGGGAGGCGTCGAACACGGAAAGCAAGCTGTTAAACGCGAGTGGGATAAAACACGTAGGCGACTAATTAAGTCACCGTGGACAAGCGTCCTGCTCCCCCTCTCGTCATGCTGGTACTGAACCCAGCTTCAGGCGGTCCCAAAAATATAAAGGACAATTTTTTCTTGGAGGTTGTCCTTGAAAGATGGGTTGTTACGAAGGCGCAAGCGTATTACCAAATCTTCGTCCGAGGTCCTCGAGCCCAGACGCAATGTCTTTAATACATCCCTAGCGCTCAGTCGGAGCGTTGATGCTTCCCCCGCTCAACTAAGGTTATATCAAATTAATATCACCAGGATGACGAATAGCTTGATCGACTCGCAAAGCTGGCAGGCGAAGAGTTGCAAATGGGGATTATAATATATGGAGACTGCGAGATTGGGAAATAATAGAGCAGATAACAAGGCAAGTCAGGTGCTGGATTTTGGCCGGGTGCTGCGGACGTTGGCCAGTAATGGAATGGGTTGCGGCGCCATAGGCTGTGGTTAGAAGGGGCTCTGACTATCAGGGTTGAAAAGAACAAAGGGTTTCCCTGTCAAGTCAATTCCTTGAGTCAGATAGGCTCTTTTACAAACTCATGCGCGTAAGAGTTTGAATGGCCTTGGATTCGGGTTCAGTTGGGTTCCTGGTACGTTCACTGGCTCGAGCTCGGCAGGGGAGCCGTGATACACGAACTCTATTTGGTGGAGCGCGAACCAGGTCAGGTTTGCGAACACTACTTTGGCTCTTGTGAATTGACAGATTGGAAAGAGTGGGAGATGCCTCGGTGTTTGTAACGAGAAGGTATGGAGGTGTCTGTGGGTCCAACTCGAAATACAAATGGTCTGACAGCGATCTCTCCAAATCCATTCTTGATGTCCGGCGTTCAACGCGAACTGTGGCACACTAAAAGCTTCACGCCTGTCTATCATCATGCCGGGATGGACTTCCGAACGCGCGTTCCTCAACAGCGGGTGCAATAAGTTATCATCGTGGGCAGCGATGACATCGTCTGTGGCCCTCCTGTGTTTTATGTAAAGATAACATGCCTCGCGGGATAAATACTGGCCGGGGCCGGAATGAAAAGATTTGATGAAATGAACTGAACTACTTCCAGAGGCACGTCAGCTGGACCTGGACATTCCCGACGCGCTCACGAAGGCGAATGGGGTGACCGAATCGAACGTTCGAGGTTCAGAGTTGATGATTCATGGCTATGCCAGCAGTCGTTGGAGATAATTTCCGCCCGTGTAAGAACCTTCATTTGAGCGTTTGATAGAAAGTCGATGAGGAAACATAGCCCCGAGTCTGTAGATATGGACATCATTTACCGCTTTAATTGGCCCGCCACTGGATACTGGGATGACGAGTTCATATGTATCATCTGGAGAATGACCATAAAGGAATCGACCACCAGGCGCATGGACAAAATGCTCACGGATACGAAACGCCTGCAGGCTCGCCTTAGGTCGTCATGCAGTCGTCATCTCTTCACATCCAGTCCGACCCTGATTAATATCCCCAAGTCCCGTGGTCGTCCCCTAGTCACGGCAAGCAGCGCTGTCAATGACATAGTGCCTATTCAGCGTTCAGATATATCCGCGAGCCTTTGTTCGTTGGCAATCTGTGGCTTCTTCTGCCATCCCTGCATTGCCAGACCTGTTGGTATGATGACATGCCGGGACTATGACATAGTGTAAGATTCCCAACAGCCTCGTGAGAGGAAGAAAATCCAGAGAGCGGGAAGACCGTTGTCCGAATTGGTATGGTCCATAGATGGAGACAGTTCGTTCGGGATTTGCCACCACATGCCTCGAGTTGCTCCTTTGTTCGCCCCCTGCTGTGTCTCGATCGTAATATGAAAGCCTCGCAAAGATGTCGAGACGTTGGACCCTTAAGGGGTTTAAGAACGATGATTCTCCAATGCAGAGGAACAGGATGGCCCACTCCGGGTGTCTTTTCGAAGCAAGTTATAAGTACGAGGAAGTCTAATGGCGCCGGAAGAGCCTGAACCAACGCGGACTCGGAAAATGGCTTCAAAATTACCACTCCGCGTAGCCGCATGTCGAGAGTGCGTGTATGGAGATGAAGCGTGGGCAAGGTCATGCCACCGCTTGGGGTTCCCAATTCGCCGTCAATGCCGGATCGTCGTCATGATCACTTTACATATGCATACGCATGGTAAGGGTACAATTGGCGATGTGCGAGAAACGACAAGAGGTTAAAACCTTAACGCGGGGCGGGAAGTGGATATCAGACTTTGAGTCCAGAGCTCGAAGGAAGGCGAGGGACAAAGTACGTAGGTGTTCTCCCTCATGGTGTGAGATTCTTTTGGCAGCATCAGCGATAGGCTAGGCTGCCAAGTGGGTCCAGGCGTATGACAGACTGGCACGTTGACGCGGGGGCATGAGACAACAGCTTGGACAGTCATGCCGAGTGACGGCTTGAGGATCTGAATCAGTGTTCTGGACGTTAGCCTCCCCTTATGAAATCATCCAGCGCCTAATCTGTGATCTTGGAATGGTGACCGAACTGTTGGATCTGGGTTCTTGATCTAATTCGGGTTTGTGTGTCGTGGAGTTGTTCGGGTTCATCATGAGTACGAAAGCGGGTCGCAGCGCCTGGGCACTAGATTAACGAACACAGCAGGGAAGTTGGTTGCTGTCTTTTTAGCCCCCGACCGAAGAAGACGAAGGAGTTATCCGGACATAAGGGGTGCGAGGAGTAGATGTGTCCCGTCGATGGGTCTGAGAGGCTGGAAGGGAAGGGCAGAAGTACGGATGGGTCGATCCGGTGGAACTAATGTGGTGAAGTAAATTTGAGGAGATCAAAATTGAATGTCGTCGGAGATAGTAAATGCGGCTGAATAACAAATAGGCCAATAGAGAAGAGACCTGAGGAGAAGTGTTGCTACGGGTTGGGAGATGGAGGGAGAAGGAACTAGTATGCGGAATATTATGTATATTAGGAGAGACTCCATTGGGAGGGGTGAGAAGGTGTGGTTTACGAGAAAACGGAGAAGAAGGGCACGTGTAGAGTATGTTAGCCTGAAAAGGAGGAATGAGTATCTACTTAGCTCTCCGCGAGTCCTCTCCCATCTCTCCCAATGAACTCGAACGATCCCTCAAAGAAAGCATCTATCAATTCCCTCCTCAACCCACAGCATGAGTACAACTACTCCCTCAGAGCTGCCTCATGGGATATTCCACAGCCCACTATCCAACCAAAGCATCCCGACCCCCCTCCCCGCCACTACCATCCGAACATCCCCGCCCCCCACATCTATCCTGACAGTCACGCCCCCCGACTGATGCGCAACCCCCCCTCCCACCACACCGTTTCGACAACAACTACCACTATCCATCACACTCACATTCATACCATCACCACAACTCCTGGCCACACTCTCCTCCCCAAACCCACCCCATCCAGTATCCTCCTATGTACTCGGATGAACGCACTGGTAATCATTTTCCTCACCATGTCACACCCTCTCTGTCGCTCACCGTTTCTCCGCCGCCAATCCATCTAGCTTTGCCGGGTGATTACCACTCCCATAGTTCGTCTTCCACCGCTCGACTTGGCTCCACAACTCCGCTCATGGCTACGATCTAGATTCCTACAACTCCGCCTATCAGTCGCAGCCCTCCCTCCCCAGTGCAAATGGTCAATATTCGCTTTTTCGCTTTTATTGCTGCTCGCCGTTCTGATAAGTTCTGCATACATATAGCCTGGCAGAACGGTGAACGGGCTTCCATTCGACTTGCTGCACGCGGAACGATACAGTCACAGGACGTACAAACGCCACCTGATCACCATTCACAACATGATGCGCGGTACGGTGCCACCGCCGCACCAGCTTACTATCCGCCCCTCATGCACCCAGTCGGCTCTCATTATACCCAACAATCCTCGGTTTCCTCTCCTAACCTTCCGGAGCCTTCTTCCCACTCGCAGTATACCCAACCACCCGGTCCACCTGAATATTCTCCCCGCAGCTTGCATACACCTCAAACTCATCCTGAGGGGCAGACTTCTGCGCAGCAAGATCAAGAGCAACCTACATCCCATCCACAACCTCTACCAGATGTGGACTCCGACCCGGAAGTCTCCAGTACTCGGAAACGGTCACAGCCTGACTCCGAGGGGCATGCTGAACCCCAACCAAAGCGTGCCAAGGGGAAAGCCAAAGCTGCCAGCGAGGGTGCTACGACATCCACAGGTACGCATCCACGCTTTTTGATTATCTCCTCTGATCAAAAGAACGTCCATACTCAACGTGGTTGTCTAACTTGGTCGAATATTTTCCAGGCTCTTCCAGGCGCGGTTATAGCGCCGAGAAACGTAGCAAGGCAGCACAGATTGCGGCACAGAACGGTGGGTATCTCCAGTTCCGCACCGATTGCTTTGTCTGGATCCCGAGCGCGTGACCTAATGACTTGACTGTCATTTTGGGGGTCTTCGTTTCGTTCGTTTCCACATCTCACGTTGCACCCTTTCTTCCGTGGAAGTTTGTGACCTTGGACTGATGGATTTCTGTCTTCTAGTCCAATTGATGCCGACGGTGTCATATGCTCCCGTATCAAATGAGAATGGAAAAGAAAATGACACAAATGGTACGTATCACCCAGTTCTCTTACACCCACCCTCATTTATTTTTGGCAACTTTGTCGCCCATTCATCATTGCCGTTCATTTCTCTTCTCGGCTTGCCCCTTCATAACACCATTTCGACACTACCATCCTCCTTCCTTTCACCTCCACGTGCAATAAACTCACTTCACCTCGGATCTCTAGTACGCATGCGCATTGTCACTGGAGACGGTGGACAGATAAACGGTCTCGTCACTGAAAATGCAATCCCTCTTCAGCCGGAACTTCAATTTGCGCGATGTATGTCAAATCGATATCGTGCGGAACAATTCCCTCGCTGTGTATCCTGCACCAGGCGCTGGGCTGGCGACACCTGCCGTTTTCAGGGTATCCGGTTCTTCCTCAAGGATAAGAAGCGTGATATTGTGGGCATTAGCTTCGTGGAAGGCCGGTATCAAGATGCCCCCAAAATGCTTTATCCGGCCCGTTGGAACGTTCCGCTGAAGGAGGCTCATATCAAGAGGATGAAAGTAAGTATATACACTTTTGGGGGCTTCTGGTGTGATTGGATACGGGTGAATAGAAGTCTGACTCTGCCTGGCCTGTCCTTCTCTAGTTGAGTATTGCCAAGGCGCTACTACCCATCCTCAAGAAGGAGTATGAGCACATCAAACTCCCAGAGTTGATTCGACGGCCACGTGAGAGCGAGGTTAGAGCGACGTGTGGTGAGCGTGTCTTTCGTTTATCTATGCGTCTTCCACAACTCATCCAATCGGGTTTTATTGTCGTAAAAGATACGTGTATGACATCCTTGTTCTCTTGTACGTGGATGTGCAGGTTGTGCGGACGAGAAGCTTGTGCAGAGTGCTTCGCCCAAGTGAAGGAGCTTACAACCGACAAACCCAATGCGAACCAAGCAGAGGTCGCGGCACTTCAAGCGAGGAGGGAGAAACATGCGCATAGCAATCCGTTCTTCTTGAGTTGTACGAGAAGGAATGAACATATGGCCAAGGACTTTTCCCCGGTGTCGAGATTCTTCAAGGAGGAGTTGGATGAGGCTATTCCGGAGATGGAGAAGTTGCTCATGGGGGACGCTCGTCTGTCTCAAGAGTCTAGTCCAAACGGACATGCGAACGGAATGCCGGAATTGAGTTCGCGTTCGAACGGTTCGACGAGTGCTAGTTCAAGCGCTGGAGTGCCGACACCACCGCCTGATTCGAATGCACTCGCTGCTGCTCTCGGAGAACCGATGATGCGCAAGGAAGATTTATCGTCCCTCGCACGACACGGATCAATTGCTTCGCCCGCATACGTGCCCCCGAACTTGCCATCAATTACGGCATCTGTGCCCTATTACGAAATCAAGCGCTACGCATACGATGAAGTGACTACTGGTGACTCTATCTCCGTCTTTGCACCTATCTGGCAAAACGGAGACCCGATTCTCGTTACTGGATGTCTGGAACGGTTTAAGATCGCGTGGACTCCGGAGTATTTTGTGAAGAATTACGGCGAGCAGACGTGTCTCATAATCGAATGCCAAACAGACGCGAACAAACGCGTAACAGTTGGTCAATTCTTCGATATGTTTGGGAAATACGAAGGAAGAACCGAGTGTTGGAAACTAAAAGACTGGCCTCCGTCGACAGATTTCAAGGCTGCGTTCCCGGAGCTCTACAAGGATTTCAGCGAGGCTGTGCCAGTGCCTGATTACGTCCGACGAGATGGTGTAGGCAACGTTGGATCGCACTTTCCTTCGAACACGATTGCGCCTGATCTGGGACCTAAGATGTACAACGCCCTTGCCTCAAGTCTTTGTGAAGGGAGTAAAGGAACCACAAGGTTGCATATGGATATGGCAGACGCAGTTAACATCATGACATATACCGAGTCTAGCCCAGACGGCAGCCCAGGCTGCGCAGCATGGGACCTCTTCCGCGCCTCAGACAGTGATAAAATTCGCGCCTTCCTTCGCCAGAAATTTCCGAAACAATCCGCCGTAACCGATCCCATCCATTCGCAACAGCACTATCTCGATGAAGTACTACGAAAAGAGCTCTACGACCAGTTTGGCGTGATGTCGTATCGAGTGTATCAACGCCCTGGTGAAGCGGTGTTTATACCTGCGGGGTGCGCACACCAGGTTGCAAATCTGGCGGATTGCGTCAAGGTGGCGATTGATTTCGTGAGCGTGGAGAACATTGGGAGGTGCGAGAGTTTGACGAGGGAGTTTAGGGAGTTGAATCAGAGGTTAGCTTGGAAGGAGGACGTGTTGCAGTTGAGGAGCATGATGTGGTTCGCGTGGCTGAGTTGTGGGATTTATGAGAAGGGTGGAGCACGATCAGAGACGTCACCGGGGGCGGAAGGGGATGGTGAGAGTGAGGGTAATATGAACGGCAAGAAGAAGGGGAAGGGGAGGAAGAAAGGCGCGCCAAGTGCTACGAGCTCAAATGCTGGGGAGGCCGTTCCCGCAAGTTGATTTATGCTTGCGTATGGAGGGTCCTCCGCCACCATCCCTCACTTCGACGTTCTTTGCTGTCGTCTGTTGCATAGTCTTCTGTTTCTCGCCCATCATCACCATCTTCAGAAAACGCAAAATGACTCTGCCCAACCAAGATTTCCTCTTGTGTCAATCAATCCCATTTGAGCATACTAAATTTTTTGCTACAATCGCTTTCTTTATTTGGACCAGCTTTCTTCGTTGTCGCTTTGCTTTTCCCCCTTTTCTTCATTGATACCCTGCTTTTTCAAGTTGGATATAGCGTAATGTGTAGGATTAATGTCCGACGAATTGTCGAGGCGGAGGAAACTACTGCTCCTCTTGTATCTCAATTCAAAATCCCCCAGCCAGAGCATCCAGTTTCGTGAGCTACTCCTTTGCTTCTTGTCTCCCATAATGGTGTCCGCCGTTCTACTCGTGCATTTCCGCAAGACATCCACCTGATTCAAGAAGGAGAAAGTGGTATGATAACGAAATGTCCTGATTTGAGGTATCTAAATTGCCTTCATGCTGTCATTGGAGTGACGAGTCATTCGGAAGGAACATCGTGTTGATACGGCTTCGAACTACCTCTCAGTGGAAGTTCTTCATAACGAACAACAAATAGAAATGGTCCAGAGTAATATGTGGCGATCGGCTTTGCGTCCCTGTTCTCAAACCACAATGGATCTAGTTCGTCCGCGCCTCGCTCACAAGTGCTAGTGCCTGTGTTGCGAAAGGTCTCTTAAAAAGGGAGCCTTGACGAACGATGGAGCGAGGGTATAGTGGCGTAGGAGGCATTTTGGAATAATTGGTATAAGGCGTCAACACTCTCGGACCGGTACCTGCATCCGTCGAAGTCGGCCGTCTGGACCATGGAAGCTATGCAGACTTCGATGACTTTGAGCCACTTTTAGGAGTGCCAGACGAAGATCAAATGAATGATACCGGCATTTACATTGCAGTGTTGAGTTGAAATGTCTATTTCGATGGCTAGCGGTAGCCACCCCTTCCAATATTGGTGTAATGGAGTCGAGCAAGCCGAGTGAATTCGCCGTCGTCCCTTGCGAGTTGGAAGATCTGATTGCAGAGACGCTGTGGTTTGCGTAATTTATCGCCAGCTCGAGTAAGTTTGTTTGACTTGAATAGCTGGATAAGTCGGAATACGGAAGGATCAACCGAGCGATGATCAGCACTGATATACAGGAAGATATCAGAATGTACCTCTTAGGAGAGATGTCAAATACTTATGAGATGGTCGCTGAGCTTCCCCCAGGCGCAGTGCACACTGCCAACTTCTGATAAGCTATATGCACCTCAAGCCTTAGGCGACCATTTGCCGCCTCTGGATGTTGTTTTCCAGCTACCGGCGCTAACTTCATATAGAGCGAGGTGGGGAGAATTGATAGTGGGGTTTTGATGAGATCTCGAGACCCTTGCCAAGACGCAGATACACGCTATGTTTTGAACTTCAAGCTGATACCTCCTTACTTGGTTCTGCTTCGCAAACAGATGTTTTCGATGGAAGATTGACGTAAACCTTCGACCTACTTTCTTGCTAATCGTATACATAGCCGGGAACTTTGGTTCTACATTGCAGTCACATGGGCAATACTTACGTCACTGACATTCGAAATCCCTCCCCAACGAGCTTCCGTAGTCGAGCACGTTGTTCTTCGGTCCATCCCAGCCGGGCTTGTGACTCGGAATCAAATCCACCGTAAGGATAGCCATGAAGTCTGATAGACTCTAGTCATACTGCACCACTCTCAAAGTCCATCACGACGATCGTTACTTAACGATATGAACCAGGACGCTGGAGGGGCAGGCATCAGAACCACCCCAGCCCGGCCGACAGCAAGCGAGCATTCAGAACTGTGACCCAGGAGTAGGTGGCGACGAAGGGAGGTAGGTGATGCTTCAAACGGCGTTTCCGTGCCGGACAGTGGGGAGAGCGAGCACTCGGGGTGCGTCGTCCATTGGACTGAAGCATACCTATGAGTCTAAACAGGGCAAGGAGCCTTGGGAACTACTCTCTTAGTCGTATGTTTGCGATGTCCGTCATGTACAATAGTTACGTGGACAATAAAGTGATAAAAAAAAAAAGACTCTAGGCAAGCAGTGCCGCAACTCTGAGGACCATTCCATCTCGACTCGAGTATTCTCAGCAGCAAATCCACGATTTCTGGGTGACCAAGAAAATAGGACATGTGAACAGAATCCAGGTGAAGCGACTTCAACCGAGGTGAACGGGTAATCTTGGCTGCCCACCCGTTGCATGTGGCGAGAGCATGAGGGACCGTAAGATTCCTTCAAACTATTGGATGGAAGTATCTTCCCCAAAGGTATAGTTCAGACGTAGATGCAGATGCTCTAGTGCATCTGAATGACTCAAGGCGTTCAAGATAAGCCTCAGTGAATCCGAACTGAAAGGTCTTAATTCACCGCTGAAACTCTGGAGCTTGGCCAAGGAAGAGAGGAATGGGACCCAGTACCCTCTGGTATAACACAAGTCGCGGGCCGTTTGTCCGAGGTAGGGCGGAGACACGAAGTCCATGTCAAGAGAGGTGAGCGACGGCAGGTTAAAGCGGGTCATAAAAATGGCGTCCCACCACCTGGAACTGAGACACCATCCAAGGTCTCTGAGGTTAGGCAGTGTAATTGTGACCATATCGGCGGGCAGTTGCAATTCGGGCGGATAGGCGGGATATGGATTTATTTGGTGATATTCGGTGAGGTGAGGACACTGGGTCAGTATGTCTATACATCGGTTCACTGGAAACGAATCGGGGTGGAGTGACGTCAGAGTCGTGAAGGGCACCTGTATGAGCCAATGACGATTAGTGAGGAAAAGAAGACGCAAGTGGGGTATACATGCATCCTGGGATAATCTGTATGTCAAGTCTGTATCAGTCGTAGAGTATTCGGTGGTTGATTGAATTTCGAGTTTGGTCAGGTTTGGGAAAGTGGAAGTGAAAACTTGGCCTTCGTTGGTGGAAGTGGTGTAGGATTGAATGAGCTCAATCCAATCCTTCGGCAAGGACGATGTTGGAGCAAGGATCAATGACCCAAGCTTAGTTGGGTTTTCGACAAGGATCGAGTGGGAAATATTGATGTAAGATGTATACTTCGAGCTCTGGTTGAGATTATGACATTGATGGTGCGAAGCTCTATTGCAGAAGTAGCACTCTGGAATGTCCATAGTGATGCTGAGAGTCAGGTCTCTGGAATCAACGAAATGACATTGCAGCAATTTGAGTGAATTGATGGTTGTCCAATGATGGCTCTGGGATCTGATCCTTACTTGATGCCAGAGAGATGGTGTTATTAGATAGCAAATGCGTAGTGAATACCAGCTTATCCTTGTAGATACTTAGTACACATTTATTTGTTAAGTAAGTTGCCATCATAAAGCATATGACATACTTCTTAATATGGCTAAGTATACATACACTATTGTTCAACATTGCACCACCTCAGACTTGTATCCAACAAGTGCTGAGGTGAGCCTGCTGTTCTAACCAGTCTCCTATATACTTACTTACTTCTCATGTAGCATATGTTCTCTTACAGGTTATGGGCCCCACCCTCTGATACATTTATTCATTTTTTGGACTGTGCTCACTTGTGCCCTCCCTCAACATGTCCACCCTTGGTAACCCCCTCTCCACTATCCCAATGCTTGAAGAAAATGGGATGAACTGGCTCCTGTTCTCCCTCAAGTTCAAGTGAATGCTACATGGCAAGCAGCTGTGGGGCCACTTTGATGGTACCAAGCTATGACCTGTTTGTACAAGTGCTGTGAAAGCCCCTGCACCCTCCAGTTCACCTTTGAGCCCTGGCACAGACTCCAAGGCAGCAGCTCAGGCAGCTACACAGGCTTCAAGCTCATTATTGCCATAACCCACTCCAGCTGCCTCTCAACCCCCACTAGGCACTGAGGAAAAGATCAAGAAATGGGACCAAAATGAAGCTATAGCCCAAGCACTACTGGTCCAACAGCTACCCAATATGGTCTTCCTCATCACAGAGCAGTTCATGACATGCTGCAAAGCTTTGGAGGCTTTGATCTGAGAGTTCACATATTGGAGTGCTGTGAACAAGGTGGAGATGAAAGTCAGATTCTTCAATGTCAAGTGTCCAAAGGATGGTGACATATGGGTGTTCCTAAATGATCTAAACTACAAGAGGACAGAGTTAATGAGCATGGGTGTTATAGTGAGGCTTCCTCAGTCTGTAAGGAAACCTGATATATATCTGCAGATTGTATCAAAGGAAACTTCTCATGTACTTCCAGATATTTACCTTCAGAATATAGGCCTCATACAACAAGGACTATAGTCTTAGAGTAAACATTCTAGTTATACACAATAGTTTTTATCTTAATAGAAGGTCTTATGAACTGAGAGCAATTGAGAGAACTTAGTATAAAGACTTATAATCTGAATTACTTTAGTTGATAAAGACTTCTATTGAGTCTCCACCTAACCAAGT
>JAEUWS010000512.1:0-24180 GCA_018524945.1 Podaxis sp. C-F-92630
TAGGTTTTGCTCCAGGAAACCTTTGGAGATAATTCTGTAGCACCTCCTGGGCATTTTCCAGTGCTGGTTCAGCCATCCACATGTTGTGTTTGTTGCTATACCCCTTCCAGTGTACCAGGTATTGAGTTCCTTGGCCTTTCCTGTGGTGTCCTCGGATTTCCTCTACTTCATACTCTTCTTCCCCATTCACTAGCTCTGGATGTGGTGGTGGGTCAGCTCTGATTAATGAACTTTGGAGGTTGGTTTGGGGTAGTAATGCTTCATTGAATACATTGTGTATTACCCATCCTTCTGGTCGTTCCAGTTGGTATGCTCCCAGTCCTACTCTTTTGAGTACCTTGAACGGTTTGTAGCATTTGTTGTCTCGTTCTTTGTTGGCTGTTTGTTGTTATGTTGGTCCCTTTGAGCCAGACTTGTGTGCCCTCCTGGTAATCTCTGCCTGGTGATCTCCTTTTGTCATAGTGCTTTGTCATGTAGTGTCTTTTGCTTTCTAGTAGCTCCTTTGCTTTTCCTTGGCATGCTGTGATGTTCTTGATGAATTCCATGATTGATGGGGTAGGTGACTCAGTGGAGATTTCTCCTTTCCAAGGGTGTCATCTGTAGTTGAGATAGAATGGTGATTCTCCTGTGCTGCTGTGCATTTTATTGTTGTATTGGAATTCAGCTGTTGATAGCCAATTTGCCCAGTCATCTTGGGTGTAGTTGATGTATGCTCTCAAGAAGGTTTCTACTTCTTGGTTGATGCATTCTGTTTGTCCATCTGTTTGGGGGTGGTAGGCAGTCGATAGTCCTTGTTTGATTCCTATGCTTTTGCACAGGTTTTTCATGAATGTTGATGCAAATTGTGGTCCTCTGTCACTGATGATCTTCTGTGGAATTCCATGGGGTTTCCAGATGTGGTCTCTGTATATCTTTGCTAGTCCCATGGAATCTAGGTTGGTTTTTGTTGTGATTAGTCAGATCATTTTGGTGAATCTGTCCACAATGACTAAAATTGCATCCAATTCTTTGGATTTCAGTAGTGGTCCAATCAAGTCGATGCTGATTTCCTCCCAGGGGGTGTTGGGTGTTTCAAGGGGGTGGAGTGGTGCAGCCTTTTTCTGTCATATCATCTTGTTTCTTTGGCACTGGTCGCACCTTTGTATGAAGTTCTTGATGTCAGTTTTCATTGATGGCCAGTAGTACATTCTTTTGATAAGCTCCATCATCCTGTGGGTTCTTGGGTGGCCAATGTCAGGTAGGTCATGGTGGTTTTTTAGGATTTTGCTTTGTATTCCCTTGTGGTTTGGCACATAGATTCTTCCATCCCTGTACGTGATTCCTTCTCGTTCCCATGTTCTCTCGGGTTCTTCTTTCAGCCATCTGCTGATTATTGCCTCCTTCTTGCCTCTCTTGATGTCTCCTAGTATTCCTTCATCTCCTTTGACCTTGAATACTCCTCTTCCTAGGACTACTTCTTCTGCAACTGGCTCCTCATGTTGTGTTTGTTGTTGGAATAGGGTGTCTTTGAGTACTATGACTTCCTTTTCTTCTTCTGTTTTGTTGAAGTGCATGATGCAGGAGAGGATGTCGGCTTTGGTGTTTGCTTTCCCAGGTATGTGTTTTAAGGTGAAGTCATACTCTTGGAGTTTCAGGTGCCATTGCATCTGTCTTGCATTGATTCATCAGAGTGACTGGAAGTATTCCAGGTTCTTGTGGTCTGTCCAGATTTCGAATGTTTCCTTTGCTTTGAGTAGGTACTGTCTCCATGTTTTTAATGCTTCAACAATTGTGAGGAGTTCCCTGTCATAGATTTCATAGTTGCATTCTGCAGGTGATAGTGATCATGATAGGAATGCGATGGGGTGCCATTTGTCATTCTGTTCTTGTGATAGTACTCCTCCAATGGTGTATTTTGATGCATTGACCTCCACTCTGAATTTTCCATCATCTTTTGGTAGTGTGAGCACTGGTTCTTCTGTGATGCATTTTTTGAGTTTGTTGAATGCTTTCTGTTGATCTTCTCCCCATTCCCATGGTTGGTTTCCCTTCAGCTTGTGGAGTGGTCCTGCTATGTCACTGAATCCTTTGATGAATTGCCAGTAGAAGTTTGCAAATCCTAGGAAGCTTTCAATGTCTTTGACTGTGGTTGGTGTTGGCCAGTTTTTGACTGCTGTGATCTTTTCTTCTTCCATCTTGACCCTCCCATCTCCTACCACCATTCCAAGGATTGGTATTTCTTTTGTGTCAAACATGCATTTGGACCTTTTGAAGTAGAGTTTGTGTTTGTCTGTGATTTTGAGGAAACATATTGTCCATTCTTCCAATTCCTGTTGTGTTCTGCCTGGTATGATGAAGTTGTCCATGTAGTTGACTAGTATGCCTTCTTGTAGTAGTTCTTGAAAGACCATGTTCATCATCCTTTGGAAGATTCCTGGTGAGTTGCACAGCCCAAAGAACATGACTGTTGGTTCGAACAGTCCTTCATTTGTTAGGAATGCTGCCTTCCATTTGTTGCCCTCCTTGATGCATATGTTGTTGTATCCCCAAATGATGTCCAGTTTATTGAAATACTTGGCATCCTTTAGTTTGTCAATGATTTCACTAATCAGGGGTAGTGGTGTCTTGTCCTTGATTGTGATGCTGTTGAGTTTTCAGTAGTCTTGGACCAGTCATTTCGATCCGTCTTTCTTTGGGATGAAAAAGCATGGTGAGGCATAGGGGGATTTTGATGGTCATATTCTTCCTGATGTGAGGTTCTCTTCGATGAACTTGTGGAGTTCTTCCTTTTCTTTGACTGTCATGGGGTACACTTTTGCTGGTAGTTTGCATGGGTTTTCTTCTGTTAGGTTGATCTCATGGTCCCATTCTGTGTGGTTTGGTAGTCTGTCGAAGTTCTGCTTGTTGAATAGATGTGTGTAGTCCCTGATGTAGTTTGGTAAGTCTGCTTCTTTTGTCTTATCTGGTACCTTTTCTTCCTGTGTTGGTGCTTTGATCTTTTGTAGTTTTGGTATGTTGATAGTTTTGTGGTTGATCCTGCACTCTGGTGGGCATCTTGTGAATTTGATTTGTCCATTGTTCCAATCTACTTTGGGGTTGTGTTCCACTAGCCAGTCATGTCCCAAGAATATGTCTGCTGAGTCAATGTGGGAGACTACTGCTGCCAGTTGTTCCTTGTGTCTGTTGATGTCCATTTCCAGTTCTGTGTATTCTGTGATGTGTTGTCCCTTGTTGCATGTCCCATCTGCATTGTACACTTCAAGTGGTTTCTCTAGTTTCTTTGTTGGTATCTTGTTTTCTTCAATTGCCTTCTTTGTGATGCATGTGTGTGTGCATCCTGAGTCAATTAGCATTGTTGGTCTCCATTGTTGGTTCTTTGGGGTTCAAACTTTTGGTTTAACAAAGAGTTCTCATGCTCCAGTTCTTCTCTGAGGAATAGTGTATGATTGTCGAGAAGAAGCTTTAGTTACAGTGGCTCAAGAGTTCACGCTCACTCTGAGCCTTCAGAAAAACCCTGCTGCTTGGGGTCCTCTATGTTTCCTGATTCCTCCTCCATGCTCCTGATTCATGCCTTCCTGGGTGCTCTGCAGTTTCAGGAGATGTGTCCTTCTTTGCTGCAATTGTAGCACTTCCTTCCTCCTGGCTTCTTGCAGTCTCAGGTGATGTGCCCTATGGTGTTGCATTTGAAACATTGGGGTGGTGCTCAGTTGTTAGGCATTGTCTGCCTTCCTATCTCCATTGGTTGACCCATGTCTCCATATGTGATACCAGTTCCTGTGTGCCTTGTCTGGGTTTCTATGGCTTCATATCCTAAGCCAATGTTCAGGATGGCTTCTTTCCATTGCTTGTATGTTTCCAGCAAGGCCTTTGGTTGGGAATCCCAGTATGGTCTTAATGATGTCTACACGTGTGTTCTTTTTGAGCAGGAATATGGTGTGCTTGTCGTCTGTCTTGGACCTTGTCTTTAAAACATTGAACTCGATGAGGTAGTCTGCTGTGTGCTTGTTGTTTTGCCAGTACATCTTGATTCTCCATTTGGCATCACTTTGTTGTCCTTCATCTCTGAATGTCACTTCTACTTCCTTTTGGAAGTCGTTCCATATGAGGGTGTCATCACCATGTTCCATCTGATCAAGCTTCATGCTTGTGAACTGTCCTGCTGTTCCTCCTCTCATGCATGAGAGTACTGCTGTGGCCCTTCTGTCAGCCTCTCCTATCTGGTTGAACTTTATGAAAAAGGTCATTGACCTCCACCAGTCATCAAACTGGCTCCTGTTTCCATCAAAAAATCCTGGGTCAGGGACAAGTGATTTCCCTCCCATCTGTTGTGTTGCTGTTTCTTCAGCCATGTCATTGTCGAGTTCTTCTTTGTCTGTGGACTCTTCTGGTTCTTCTTCATCTGTTTGTTCTGGCTGTCCCTCATGTTCAGATTCAGTGGGTTCTTCATTGTCGGTGTGCTCACTTGCTGTGATATCCAAAAATTCTGCCACTGATGGCTCTCTGGTTTCTCCTAAGCTGTACAGTGCTGGTGTTCCTTCTCGACTATTCCAAATGTTGCTTCTGCTCATACACTGAGCCTTGCTCCTAATTGAGCACTTGGGATTGCACCTGGTTGCACCCTGATAAATGCCCCTAGTTGGGCCTCTCTTGTTGCAAAGTGAGTTGGTGATGCTTTACCAAATGTTATGACCTTTGTATGAACTCAGGTTGCAACTAAGGCAAAGGCTTGAGGATGAGCAAAGGGGAGAGAACTAGTTGGTAAAGCATAATGAGTACAGGCATTGTATCTAGGGTTTATATAGTATACAAGGAGAACTAAAAATAGATGAAACAGTGGAGATGGGTAAGTGGCTGATAATGGTGAAGTGTAGCAAGGGGTTGAGACAACAGATGAAATGGTGAGCTGAGTAAGTGTAGCTAAATATAGATGAGACCATAACACTGCATACAGATTGAATCCAATCCTCAGGTTATCAACAAGAATGAAGTCTTCATCAGGAGATATAGCTGCACCACTGCTTTTCCTGCTGTGTCAGCATGGCAGACAGTTTTTAGCAGTAGTGATACTCACATAGCAGACTTGAGCACTTTTGTTGTTTGTTTCTGGCCTGTTTTAGCATCACAGCATTGCCTATTCATGTATAAGCAATCTGTATCATTTTCACAAGGGAGAATAACTAACACTGAACCTGTCTCTGTTTCAAATAGCAGAATTTCCTTCACATTGTCATGGTACACCACTGACCTAATAGTAACTTCTTCCTGTGCATCCTTTTGCCACAATTCTTCAATTGAACCTGAAACTCATTGAGTGATAATTTATGGCATGAATAAAATCCACACCATTTGCCTTAAGTAAGAGACTTTTCATCCAGCCAAAGTAACTGGAGAGGCAGAGTCAGTGATGGAAACCATCATAGGCAATTGCCTCTACACCATTGTCTTCTGGAAAAACTTGTGAACACAGGGTTTCAATTAAGGGTATCTGAAGGAGTCAGTTATCAGTGCTTCACCTTGGTAGACAACTTACCATCATTCTGCTCTGATTGTAGATAAAGAACAACCCCCTACCAGTTCTGAATATCAAAGATCCTGAAGTCTCCTCAGGTCAGAGGGCACATGTGATTTGGCCCCACCTCCCACCCTTGTCAGCAATTGTCTGGGTGCATGAGGAAGTGGATAAATGCCAAATCTTGACCCATTCATCATTGCCTATGTAGATCAGTCTCTGCCAGTACAAGGGACCATTGGATAATCTCACCCCCACTCACCAGATATTCTCCATCTACCATAAACACTAGGCAGTTTACAGCTGTGGTATGGCTATTGGACCTTCAATAGAAATAATAGTCCTTTGCAAGGTGAGTATCAAATTGTTTAGTCATGTATCATCTTATCTTGTATGCTCCAAAGCAGTCAGAGAAGAGATCAGTGAAGTTCATGATTGTTGAATTGAGCAATGTGCACCTGTGGTAGAGCCTTATAATCTCATAGACCTAATTGTTTCACAATTGTAAACTGGTTGAACAACTGCTATCCTTTCTTTGTGACTGGCTCTTATTGTGCCTCATTGTCACCTGCTGCAGTTCTTATGATGTGCTCAGAGTTCAGAACACTCCATTGGAACAATATGGAGCAGAATTAATCACATAAACAAAAAATGCTACTAGGCAATGAAGACTACCTGAGTATTCATTCCATCCCACTGTGCTCCATGGATGCCTTTCAGAGTCAAATAAGCACCTATACAGTCATATGCTTACCATAATGTCTGGGATGGTATTTCTAAGCTAGTGTGATATGATCTATTGTCAGAATTTGATAGTTGATCAGTCATTGCCAGGTGACAGCAACCAGGTGCTTAATTTATTGTGTTTCTATGTATTTGTGTTTCATAACACAAATGAAGAAGATGAGGAGAAGGGAGTAGGAAGGCCAGAAATATAGACATGACTATGATAATTTGCAGTAACTGCATGACACACTTACATCAGTATACCCTTAGACTTACTGCATCAACTGGACCCCTCCACATTACCCTGCCAAGGGGCATAGTTACTTGGTATCCACTGGCCATGTCTTAGCAGCTAGTTTGCTTGTAGCAGTATAGAAATGCAGAATATAACAACACCCCACTACACTCCACATGTGCTTTTCAAGTAAGCATTTATACACTTACATACTCTGGGATGACATTTCCAAGCTAGCATGACATGATCCATTGACTGAAGCTGGTTGCTGACCTTAATGATTGCTGGATGAAAATGAACAGGCATTTAATGTATTGTGCTTCATGCATTTCTTCTTTCACAATACAATAACACCTGAATGAAAGAAGAGCAGATCCACCTGAGCACTCCTGCTCAAAGTCTGCAATTCCCAAAGATGCAACTACCATCTGCAACAGTGACAGTGGGATGTGAACAATATTGTGTTCTTTTGTCACCAGGGTTGAATCATTCAAGAAAGATGAAAAAGATGCACTCTCAACTCCAGTCATCTCCAATCATCTCAACAATTAGCTGAGCTCCAAGCAAAATCATTGATAAAACACATACTCCACTGACTCTACTTAATTACCCACCCAAGTTTCTCCCTTGATCATGCACCCCTTGACTTGTTCAGTGTTTTTTCCTAGGTGATCCATTTTAGTTTGTAGCTCAAGTGGCAGAAGAAGTATGCTCTCCAGCTTTGTGCAACAAACAAATGTTGATTCCACACTCAGTGCATAGACATGATGAAGCAGGTCTTTGTTATATCCTCCCTGAGTTTTGCTTGTAAAAGAAAAGCTGTTACAGACATTAAGGGGTATGGTGGGAGGAAGCAGAGGAGATTGGTTGGTTTCATTCATCTTATCTCTATTGTGAGACTAATTGTGTTTGCTAGAGTGATAAAGAGACTCACACTGCATTGTCAAGGTCATCCAAAGGTCCTTCAGTGCATTGGATTAGCATTTCAGCCCTCAGTGCTTCACATTAATATATCATATCTGTGATAGAAGCACTCTCTGTGTGAGCTAC
Organism: Podaxis sp. C-F-92630; assembly: GCA_018524945.1. Lineage (NCBI taxonomy): Eukaryota > Fungi > Basidiomycota > Agaricomycetes > Agaricales > Agaricaceae > Podaxis > Podaxis sp. C-F-92630. The sequence goes on from JAEUWS010000512.1 coordinate 7,500, forward strand.
CTGATGAGCTTTTGCTGATAATTTTTGGTGTGGTAGATGACCCTAGTTTGATTGCTTTGATGCATGTGGTGGCTGCATTTATCAGCTGTGCTGGGGAAGTATATTGCTTGAGATTGGAGGCAAGAGAAATCTTGAGAACTTCTTTTGGCACTTTGGAAGTTGTGTTGAGAGCAGGCACCATGAATATGGACATTCTTTTCCTGTCCCATTTCTTTTCCCCTTTGTCCAAGGTCTCCATTGACTGCAATTTCTGGAGTCTTCTTTCCTTCAACCAAAGCATTTGTTGCATTGTGTGACAAATAAACAATCTCTCTACAGTCCAGATTCAGCTCCATTCTCAAGAATTCTGTCTGCTTTGGAACCTCTGAGCAGTTCTGACCTCAATGATCTGTGGGCTGCAATTGGGACTAAACCATTGCTTGATAATGTCAAACTTCTCTGTGATGGCATAGAGCTGCCTCAGAGGACACTTATATTTTGGGAAAAGGCACCTGAGCACCATCTCTGTGTCCCTCCACTTTGAGCATGCTGCATTGAATTTAACACCATTTTCTGTTGCATTAGCAGCTGCCATCAAAAATCAAACCCACTCCAGCCACTCCTTGACAACTCATTCCCTCTCATGCTGTGGATTCAGATTCACCCACACTATTGTTTTTTTTGCTGGAGAGATATCCACCTCCCCCAGCTCAATTCTATGTAGATAATCAGTGACCAACATGTCTTCATTGAACCTTCCTTCTATGGGTGTCATCAAAATCTATCTTCCATAACAACAATGTGGGCCTCCATACAGCAGATACCTGTCTCTCAACCTAGGTGCTCTGTGACAGTGAACAAGGTTCCAGCCTTCCTGGAATCTCTGACTACATCTCCCAGTTTTCTTTAGCAATCAGAGAGGCCCCTCACCCTTGACTGCTCATACATAAGCACACAGGAACCCCAGAGTTTTGTGATGTCATTGGAAGAACCAGAAACCATATTCTGCAAAAAAGTTAAATCCATGGCCCATGTTTTTCAAGGCATTCACCCTCATCACATCAACTGCACCACATTAGAGTTTGACTTTCCTGACAGTCTTTCATATTATTGCTCAGTGGTGAGCAGCCTTGAGTGTTCATGCTCACTGTACATTAAAGGATTAGATTATTTGGAATCTCTTGTTTTTCATGTAAAAAAGTTGTCAGTGCCTGTCTGTGTGAGTAGATCTCTGATTCAACATGTATGTTGGCTGACTAGACCATCCAGAATTTCATTATCCATTTACTTGATGATTTCCCATTCATAAGTGAATTCAAAGTCTCAACATACTTGTGCAGGACAACTGTTGAGCAGGACAGGGCATGTGCTCTCAAGCTGAAAGCAAAGCTTTACAGGCTTGTGCTGTTTGAAACTCATAATGGCATCTGGGCTATGGACACATCCACAGTCAGCTTCCATGCACACCTTACATAGCACTTGTATTTTAGTTAGGTTGCAAATTGCACTGTGTTATATATTGATGGGCCCTGAAATGTAGGGTTGGCTCAAATCTTGTCTGAGTTGAAGACCACAATCAGAGGTAGTGAAAAATGCAGACAAGGGATCCTGCAGTCAAAGTAACAGAGGGAGCAGCTTGCCAATAGAGGCTTGAGCTTGAACAGTCATCTTGCTTGAGTGATCAGCATCCATGTTCATGATGGTGATTAGATGACAGCTAGCCATGTAGCACCTGTCTGATGCCCTTGACTGCAACCTACTGTCCTACCCACTCAGTCATTGATTTCCTTACTCATGAGATTTCATCAAGGCACAAACTATTACTCTGTATTGTCCTCAGGTTAATAATACAAGCAATCTAAAGTGTGGACACACTGATAGAATAACTTCACATCATAATCCCTTCATTGATGGTGAAGCAAAAGACACTGACAATGAGGAAGATGAGATATAGAACTAGCACAACAGTAAGAGACTGTTAGGATATGAAACCAGAGCCATCTCACATATAATTAATTACAGTGGAAATCCAGCATTTTCCTGGCTGCCTGGCCATACCACATGATTCTGATGAGCTCATGTGATCTAGTCAATGATCATGATGATGAATTCTAATTTCTATACTGCTACAAGTGAATACATGCTCATTTTCCAAGAAGCAGTGGGAGGCAAGCCAAAAATTCATGGCCTTCATTTGGGGAGATGCCAAAGAAGTTGCCAGAGATGGTTCAATTGGTAGAAGCCATGAAAATAAAGTATATACATCACAATCAGATATGTGGCCATAAAGAGGCTCCAGTGACAGATGTCTCATTGATTTAAGTATGGATGCAGACTAGAAAACATCCAGCTTGAACTGGGGAGTAAAGATAAAGTACAACCAGAATTTATTGGAGAATGTTCACTGATTCCATTGACAGATATACCATAGTGACCAACCTCTCAAAATACTGGACCCACTCAGAAGCTGAAATGTTCTGGTTTCCACTTGGCCATGTGGGTGACTATACTTTCACATTGTTTATTAATCACTTATGCCCACCACCCAAATGTAGTATGAGGGGGAGATAAAATGGTTCACCAATCTTGCCAATGTGCTACCAGCTACAGAGGGCTGGTATAACAATAGTGAATCATCTGTCATTCAGACAATGACTTGTTCTGAGTTTGACACCTTGTCAGAGGCAGCCCTCCAGGACATCTTCCAAACACACTTGCCAAGGAACCAACTCACCCAACCTATTGTGCAAATTCAGCACCAACTGGAAGGTCAAAACTAGAGTATTTCACAGATTCTTTCATGTAAACAATCCTTGGTAGTTAATAATAATGCATTCCAATTTGCAGAGTGCTCACTATCAGTAAGGTAACTATGCTGAAGCTTAAGCAAGTTTGGAGGTGATGGTGAATGGTGCCAGTATCTGTCTGGCATTGAGAGGGGTTATAGTTTGAAACAAAGTTATAGAGAGATGAGAATGAATAGAGAGTCAAGCAAGTTGGGGTTTAAAATGTCTGCATTCATTGTATCTATGACAGCCCTTTTATGCTATGTAATCAAGGTACATTTCATATAGGTCCTTTCTTCAAGCATAATCAACTCCCTTAGCTGTCCACTAGCACCACTCTCATGTAGACAAGCATCAGCAGACTTTCTCCAAGCATTCATCTCATTCCTCAATGAGTTCTTGTCAATTTCAAGGTCCACAGCATCAGTTATTTGAATATTGGCAGGTATGTGATTGCCTGTTGAGAACTTGATGAGATCACTGGGGACAAGTTCATTCACTAGTATGTGGATAGTCTTGCCTTCTCCATAATAAGTTAAATTGGTGTGAGAGAGGAAGAGAGAATAGATGGACAGGAAGGGCATATTGGACAACATGACAATGATGTGGGACCAATTTATTTAGTGCTTCTAGACTCTTTTCTGACCTTTGCTCTTGCATGAAACTGACTGCAAACCACATGCAGTCAACATCCATTCAAGCTTTCAATTCTCAAGCTGAAAAAAAATGAACAGATGCACCATTCAAGACAATAAGCACAGCAACCTTTAATGCCCACAGTGTCATCCACATTGCCCATGACAGCACTTGCAGTAGCACTTCCACATAATAGTAGAATGAGTGGACTTCCATGTACTGTTCTGAGGAACTATAAGGATGAGAGGTTTGGGAGTAGTAGTAGAAAACTTGTTGTAGCTGCATTTTTCATGTAGATGGGGTATATCTGAGTGCAAGAGTCCAGACATTGCATTGGTTCAAAGATAAGCCACTGTGTCCCATGAAATGTCTTCAGCATGGGTGCAATGGGATACCTTAAAAGCACAAACAAACCTCTACAGAATAACATGCAAATTTAGTGGAAATTGTGTCCTTTTTCTCCTCCTTTGGCTGCAACCCTCCTATACCCATGAGGTTGGGAGTCCAGTCTCCACATTTCCTACTGGATCCAGTTGACTGGTTTTTTTTTTCTTTTTTAATCCAAGTTTATTGCACTAGACTAGCTAATACAAAAGGGTGTGTGATAGCAGTCCCAAGGCTGAAACCAACAGAGAGAAAGAAATGAAATGAGAAGGAGAAGAGGAGGGGGCATAAGGAGCTAGCAATGAGGAAAGTTCAATATATAGGAACCTTTATCAGTGAACATCTGGGGCTCCATGAAGTTGGAGTCACTCCTGTCAAGAGAGGTGTCATGTATTATATTCATCCCAAGTAATAGGGCCTTGGATGAGCTGGTTGGTGAAAGAGAATGCTGAGGGGTTGTCACAAAGAAAGTTGAGCAACCAGAACATATTGTTCTGATTGCTGTATGGGCAATGGTATTTGGGGCATTCAAAGAGTATGTGATCATAAGATTCAAGCATCTCACCATTGCATGTGCAAGTAGTAATGTAGCACCCTGGAAAAAAGTGCTGTCTGAAGGTGCTGATGGGGGCATGATTGGTGATGCAATGGATGAAGCATGCACATAGATTGAGGTTGGCATCCATGGAATATTTCAACCAAGAGCTGCCATTGGCATATGTGGGGGTGATGGGTGCCTGGGAAGTGGAGTGGAGTTGCAGCCAGTTGTGGCTGCAATAGTTTGGGTTGGACATCCACTGGTTCCAGAGGGTAAGGCACTTGTTGGTGTAGTGTTTATGAACATAGCTGAGGGATGTGCAGTATGATGTGCATCTGTTGTTGGAAAGATGGATCAACATAGTGAGGTGATGGGCTTAGTGGTGAACAGACTACTTGGAGGAAAAGAGAATGGACCAGAAATCAATCTGGTTGAGAGGAGAAGAAGTGAGCCAGTCATATATGGGAGGGGCAACACAAATGGAGTCTGGGTGGGCACTGTGGGGGCCATAAGAAAAGAGATGTTCAGCAGAAGAAATGGAGTCTGTAAATACAACTATTTTATTACACTTGAGGGATGAAGCAAGAGTAATAGAAAAAAAGAGACTGAGACATAAGGCATATGATTCAGAATCAGAAGAGAGAACTTCACCACATGGTAAAATGTGAGAAGATAGAGTGTCAGTGTCTAATTTGAGGAGGTGGAGTTGGATGGGGATGAGGCCTGCAATAGCTTTGATACCACCCAAAGGAGTTGTGTGGAAGGCACCAGTAATCTGCAAAGCTGCCAATCATTGCATTTTTTGAAGTGATTTAATAAGTCCATAGTAACAACCATGGTGGTTAAACCACAGACAGAAACTGTAGGTAGCAATGGAGACAATGCACAAATGATAAAGGAGGTGTTTATTCTTAGGAGAGAGGCCTTGGATAGAGTTACCTAGGATCCTCATGCATTTGACTGTAGAAAGGGCTTTGGTGGAATAAAAGTGCACATGTTCTTTGAATGTGAGGAAACAGTCAAACCAAAAGCCAAGGTAGTGGAGGTACAGCTTTGGGTGGATAGAAATAGGTTCAGAGTGAAGGGGAGGATGTGGATGGGAGGATTGGGTTTGATTGAGGGTCAGTTAGAGAAGTGATAGGCCTTGGTCTTGTCATGTTCAAGAGTGAGACCTATGGAGGTGAGAAATTTGGCCTAAAACAAAAGCATTAGTATAGAATGACTTGGATTGTACAAGAATGAGTCCATTATCAACAAAAGAAATTAGTTTACATCTCAGAGAGTTAGTGAATTTAAATAAAAGTGGAGCAGCACCTTCCTTTCTCAGTAACCACTACCTACTACCTTTGTGGCCTGGTTATTTATAGCACAAGGAATACATCATACTCATTCTAATTTACTATGGCAGATTCTAAGGAGTCTCAGGGCTTCCTTAAGAAGTCTGTTGCCAGCATTCATAATGTAGCTTGCTGTCATTGCTCAAGTGCTAGCATAGCACCTCAACCCACTCTCCCTTGTCTAGCCTCAGAAGGACCTTTCCAAGACATTGAGAACAACAATTTCCTTCATTGCCCCCCATCTCCCACTCCATCTTTGGGCACAAAATGCTCAATCTCCACTGACATCCACCTAGCTCTTCACACCAAAGCTCTCCGACTCGAGGATGATGATGATGCAGCCTCAGTGGCTCATTCTGACAATAGCAAAGGATCTGGGGCAAGTACCCCCTATTCCATTCACCCATCTATTACCCAAGACAATGGTGACAATAATATCCTATTCCCAGAAATCACCCCTTTCTCCCATTGCCTTCCCACTGAGGCCCAACAAATCACAGCTGATTATGGCTTTGTCCCTCCCACTCCAGGTATTGCCTGGGATGAATCCAACCTCTCTGACCCTCTCCCTCCTATTCCATCTTTTGAGGCTCAATCCCCCCCATCAAACACTCTGCATCAAGACTGCAGAGCACAGTCATCCCATGGAATGGATTGGTCAGCCATCCATGACCATGTTGGTGACATTCTCTGTGACATAGATGTCACAGACACCTCTGACCTTGAAGTGGTCAAATTTCTCTCATCACTTCTTGGGTTTACTGCCTTGTTTCTCTCTAACTGGGCTGAAAGTGGCAACCTCTCTTCTTTTGATGGTACTAACCACTTGGTTAATATCATCCAGTCTATTGCTCACTCCTGTCAACTTAGAGAGAAATCTATTCCCCATCATGCAGGCCCTCTTTACCTGTATGATTTCATATCCATGCAATTCCCTCCCTCCTACACCCTCTCCCTGACTCCCTCTCCTATGAATATGCAAAAACATGAAGAAAGATGAGCCACAAAAGCTCCTGCTGCCCTGTCTCCTACACCCCTTCCCACTCCTAAACCTGCTTCTCAACAAGCTGACAAAGAATTAAACAAAGTCTTAGCAATTTTGAAGGTTCAACTAGCTTCTAAACCAGGTGAGTCTTCAACTACTAGCATGGACATTGACATGCCCTCTCCCCCAACCACTATCCCATCAGGGGAGACTATTTGTCCCCCTGGAGGTGAGACACTGCATCCACCTCAAGCAGTTGAGACCAAAGGTCTGACTGATTCCTCTAGCTCCAACCCCTGGTGCATCACTGGCAAATGCCATCTGGTCTGTCCACCCTCTAAAACAGTAGCTGCACAAAATCAGTGTAAGCCTATTGTCACCCCCTCACACTCTCCTACATCCATGGTCAAGAACCCAGGTCCCCCTCCCCCTGTCAACAAATCCACCCACCCTACCAATTATAGGTCCAATGCTCCCTTCCCATCTTCTAGTTATGCCAAGGCAGTCTCTTCTTCCCCCCTCCAAGTAGACAAACTTCAAAAGTATGCTAGTCTACAAAACCAATACCCTCAAATGTTGCCAATTGACATTATCAACTTCCTCAAATCCACAGGAGACATTAAGTCTCCCCCTGCCTCACCTCAAAAACCCTCACCCCACTCCTCAAATCACCCCTCTCCACCCAACAAACCCAAGGCCACCCAGGGCCCTTCATGCAAAAACATCATTGTTCCATACAACAACATATTCACTCCTCTAATGATCACTTCACTCAATTTGGTCATCCATAACTGCAACAATGCCTTATATCAGAAGGGCTTCACTCTTAAGGTTGAATCCACCAAAACCAGGGACAAAACCCTTTGGCTTACCACAAATCAAGTAGCCACCAATGAGGAACTCCTTGTCATTAAGAAAGGCATCACCAATTCCAATTGATCAGCCTTCACCTCCCCTGAAATTAGGGATGTGGTTGCTCTGGCCCTCCCTCAATCCAAATCCTTTGTCAAACTCACTAATCTTCCATATTTCAGAGGAGATGGTACTCCACACACCATCGATGATTTCAAAGAAGTCATCAATCAATCTCCATATGCTGAAACCATCAACTATCTTGTCAGCAAACCATGCTTCCACCAGGTTTCCCCCCACTCTGACTCTGCCCTCTTGTTTTTTGATCTTTGGGACTCGCAATCCACTACTAGGGCAAAAACCTTTATCAATCATACCCTCCTCTTTGAAGGCCATGTCTGCACATTTAGAGGTGCAACTATGCAATTGGCTAGCCCCCTGTACAACTGATGCTGGTGCTGGGGCCACCCCACCCACCTATGCAAATCCTGCAACCCTCACTGTGCTATCTGTGGTGATCTGCACCATACCAATAACCACCATTGCCTTGGCTACTGCTGCTGTGGCAAACCAGGCCCCAACCCATGTGACCCCACTCCTGCTAGTATCGAAGCATGCCCCCATGTAGATGCTTTTTCATACCTCTCCTGCAACTCTAAAGATCACCATGTTAATAGTGACAAATGCCCTTTCTTCTGCCATCAATATGATCATGAGTGGATCACTTCAAAACTCCATGAAATGAAAACAGATAAAGACCACTGTGACTTCAATTCTCATGCAGTAAATGTCTGAAGGACATCATTATAACTCCACTTCCAGTCCATCAAGGTCTGAACCTTCTATCGCATCTCTATTATCTATTTCACACATCTCATGTCTCTTCTTTAATGTTCATCATAACTGTCTCACTGTTGAAACTCTTCTTAATGCTCTGATTTTCCATGACATTCATATCCTTTTTCTACAAGAACCTCTAATAGGCTTCATTCATAACATTCCATCCACTAAGGACTCTGAAGGAGAACCCTTAGATGGTCCACCTATCTCACAAAATTGGTGGGTCCTTCCTAATCCTACATCCAATGCATGCACCCTCATTTATATCTGCTCTTTTCTTTCAAAGTTCAACCCTCTTCTACATTCCACTATTATTTCATCTCAAGATTTTCAGCTTCTCTCACTTGATATTCCACAAAGACAATTCTTTTTGAACTGCTATTTTGATCCTTCAGACCTTTCTTCTTTTGATTACATAGAATCACGACTCCATGCTCTCCCATCTAACATCCAATGTACAGGAGGCAACTTCAACTCATGTTCTCCTGAATGGGACATTCACATTATGCACCATTCATCATGAGCTGATTGAGTGGTCAATATCATGAACACACTGGGTCTGCTGTTATCCACTCCCACAAACCCTCCCAATGAACTCTACACTCACATCCCCGATGACCCTTCCAAAAGCCCAACCACTATCAACCTTATCTTTGCAACTGATCCCCATAACTCAGAGATCACTCACCTCATAGCTCATGAATGGCGAGGCAAATCTGACCATTCTCCCCTCCTCATCCACCTCCCTTTACCATCCTCCACCTCCACCACCATCTCCAAATTGACTATACCTAAAGACTCAGAAGGAGAAGCCACCTTCCTTTCCAAAATATGTGAATGCATAATCCTCCTTCCCCCCATTTTCAACAAAACTGAAGATTTGGAATCTTATGCAAATAATCTCTACTCCATTGTCACTGAAGAATGGAACAATAACTCCAAAATGGTTCACATTGGTCTGCACTCAAAACCCTGGTGGAATGATAAATGTTCTACTGCTCTCACCAACTTCCATCACCACAAAAGCAAGGCAAACTGGAAGGCTTTCCATTCTACCACCTGCAAAATGAAACATGAATACTTTGACAATAAAATCCTAGAGATTTCCAAGAAAAAATACAGACCTTGGGATCTTATGTCATGGATCAGCAAATGATCCCTTCCCCCATCCAAATCTATCATGTTCCACAATCAACCATGCAACACTCCTGACAAGCTATGGAACGCCCTCAACTCATCTTACAACTCAGCTTCCAACTGCATTGTGGACCTTGATACCATCCTTCCCCTCCCTCCTCAACCAGAATGCCACTGGCCCCCTTTCTCTTCTCAAGAACTCTGGGACACCCTCAAATCCTGCTCTAATTCCTCTGCCCCTGGCCCAGACCACCTTACTTGGGCCCACATCAAACATGTGATGTCTCATGACATCATTCATAACAATTTCACTGTATTCACCTCCAAATGCATCGAACTTTCCTATTGGCCAACTTACTTCAAATCTTCTACTTTGATCATTATTCCCAAACCCAACAGACCCCATTACACCACTCCAAAAATGTTCTGCCCTATAGTACTCCTCAACACACTAGGCAAATTAATTGAGAAGATGATCTCCAAAAGACTACAATTTGAGGCAGCATCACTCAACCTCATCCACCCTCTTCAATTCAGAGGACTTATCCATCACTCAACAGAAGATGCCAGCATTTACATTACCCACCTTGTTCATGATGGCTGGCGATGCAACCTTAAAACCAGCATACTTGCTTTTGATGTTGCACAATTTTTCCCTTTGGTAAATCATACTCTCCTTTCTTCTATTCTCAAAAGACATGGTTTTCCTTTAAACATAGTGAATTTCTTTTCCCATTACCTTTCTGACCATCTTACCACATATGTATATAACAATGAATCTTCTCCTTCATTCCCTTCCTCCATAGGAGTAGGTCAAGGCTTGGCTTTATCTCCCATCCTTATGTCCCTCTATCTCTCTCCCCTCCTTTTCAAGTTTTCTGACTCTTTCTGATGTAAAATAGTCTCTTTTGTAGATGATGGTCTCATTGTAGTACAGTCTGATTTGTTCTACACCAATGCTTTTAAGCTTGGTCAATTGTATAAGGAGGTCGAATCCTTCCTTCACTTGATGGGCCTTCTCCTTGAACATGACAGGACAGAGGCCTTTCACTTCTCTAACTGACCTTCCATCAAACTGAACCCACCCATATGAATCCTCCCCATTAATGGTCAACCCATCACCCTACATCCAAAACCCTACCTTCAATACCTGGGTTTCTGGCTTGACTGTGGCCTTACTTTCAAAGAACATGTAAGGTTCTATTCCACAAAAGCACTCTCCACAGTCAAGTGCATGCATCTCCTTGGAAACTCCATATGTGGCCTCTCTCCAAAGAACAAGAGACTTTTATATCATTCATGTGTAGTCCCAATCACTACATATGGCTTCCAACTATGGTTCAACCACAATGGTTGCTTCTGCAGACTATTAAAATCACTTAAAACCATGCAAAGAACTGCAGCACTATGGATCACAGGTGCATTCTGCACCACCCCCTCCAGTGGAGTCGAAGCCATTGCAGGCCTCATTCCTATTCACCTACATCTCTTTAAACTAGCCAAATGCTGCTCATCATGCTTTCATACACTCCCTGAAAACCACGGCCTCAAAACTCTCACCAGAGACATTGATGTCATTTACACATGAGAATCAAAATCATGTTCTACAGCATTAGATTTTGTCTCAGATGCCCAGCTCATCACTGATCATTTCTCCCTCCTCCACCCAGTAGCTAAACCTGGATCATGAATCATGGACAACTTCCAAGATCATATCCACTTCCACAAACCTCCCACTCCTGCAAACAACCAAATGCACCTATGCCATATCCAACTTGCCTCTGCCACTTGTGACAAGGCTTTCTCTTCTCCTGTATCATTAGTTATTGCTACTGACACTTCTGTTCCAAAATCTTCATCTTTTTCTTCAATTTCATCCTATCTAATTTTCAATTCCTCTGATAATGACATTATTTCTTCCTCCCATCTCCCATGTGGGGAAACCTTATCTTTGGATGCAGAATCTTATGCAGTATGTCTAGGTCTTTTTTCTTCTATTTCTTTAGCTACATCTTGCAACTGTTCCAAACTCATATTCTTTACAGACTCTATCTCTGCTGCCAAGAAACTCTTCACTTATAATGCTCACAGCACCCATCAAGATTCTATCTGTGTTGCCATCCCCATTCAGGAATGGCTCGCTTGTTCATTGCTCAACCAGATTCACTTCTGGTACATCCCCTTCAATGCCAAATGGTCAGTCCACTACAAAGCCCACTGTCTTGCATCTTCCCTTTGTGTCCTCAATAATCAACATACACCTATACACACCTCCCTTGCCTTCTACTGCAAACATTACACTGACAAGTGCATTGATCAGTGGAATAACCTTATGCTCAATGCCAACCACAGAGGCCATAACTGGCTTCAACTTAACTCCACCAGCCATGAACCCATACATCTCAAATATGCTAATGGCAGTTCATATCTTGCATCTTCTTTGGGAGCAGATCCTAACTTGTGTGCATGCTTTACAAGATGCATCACTAACCATGTGCCCATTGGCACCTTCCATCAATGTTTCTTCCCTGGGTGCTACATCACCTCCTGCCCATGCAGACATGAACTTGAGACATGGGACCACATCCTCTATGACTGCCCTTTATACTACCAGCCATATGGTGACCAAAACAACATGTTTTGGGTCATAAACTTCCTGAGTGATAATCCAGCAGCCTTTTCCTTTGCAAACCAACTCATTCAAGGCCCCATCACTTTGAATGACTATAACTCATGCTGTCTTACTCATCAAGAGTAACTCCAATTACATGGCAACCTGGATGTTCATTGATAAGGCCTAGTCCACTCTCTTCCTCTTACTGTATACAGGTAGCTTGCCTCATAGCTAGCTCCACAATTTCCCTCCCTCTTCTGCTTCAAACTCCCCTTTCCCCCTCTTTTCCATTTTTTCTTTTTCTTTTCTTTTAGTTTTGGTCTTGGGACTGCTAGCATGCACCCTTTTGTAGTAACTTAGTGTTCCTGCAATAAACTTGGATTAAAAAATAAATAAATAAATAAAAGTGGAGAAAGGAAAATGGAAGTAAGGATAGGGGACAAAGCAGAACCTTGGCCTACACCTACAGAAGAGGGGAATGCAGGAGACAGTTTATTATTCCATGAATAGGTAGTCAACCTATCAGACAGATAGTGAGAGAAGAAAGAGATGACACAACTTGGAAAACCATGATGCAAGAGAATGGAGGTAAGAAGTGAATGGTTAATAGAAGGAAAAAATTGTGCAACATTGAAAGTGAGTACACTAGATTTAAGGTTCTTTTTCCATCCATTGCAAACATGGTGGGTGACATAAATGCCAGCATCTTCAGTGGAGTGTTGGATAAGACCACCAAATTGAAGTGGGTGAACAATGTTGAGAGAAGATGCTTCAAATTGCATCTGTTTTGATAGCATCCTCTCAATGAGTTTGCCCAAGGTGTTGAGGAGGATGACAGGCCAGAACATCTTGGGTGTGGTATAGTGTGGTTTATTTGGTTTGGGGATAATGACTGAGGTTGAGGATTTGAAATAGTCCAGCCAGAAAGAGAGTTCAATACATTTTGTAGTGAAAAGGATAAAGTCATGTTGGAATTTAGCATGTGACATGAGTGATTTGATGTGGGCCCATGAAAGGTGATCAGGGCCTGGGGTTGAGGAATTAGTGCAAGGTTTGAGAGTGTCCCAAAGCTCTTGTTGAGAGAATGGGAAAAATTGGCACATTGGTTGGGGGGGAATATGTTGGAGGACTTCATCAGTATTGATTGGTCATTCTGAAGCAGCATTGTAAGTGGAGTGAAGAGCATTCCATAGAGAAGGGAGGTCATTACATGGATGGCCTTGGAATGAGATGGTTTCAGTGGGGGGGAGAGAGTGTTTGCTGACCCAGGACATGAGGTCCCAAGGGCATCTTTTTTCCAGTGAGATTTCCTGGATTTTATTGTCAAAATACTCACATTTAGCTAAGTGGGTAGTTTGACAGAAAGACTTCCAATTAGCTTTGGATTTGTTGGAGTGGAAGTTGTGAATGACAGAAGAACATGATTTATTCCACCATGGTTTAGACCATTAACTGAGATGCACAGGGATAGCATGTTGATTCCACTCTTCATTGATGATGGAGAGCAGGTTGTTGGCATATGATTGGAGGTCATCAGTAGAGGAGAAAGATGGGTGGAGGGATTCAAATCATGAGGTGACATTGGTTAGAAAGGAGGATTCTTCTTCAGAACCCTTAGGGATAGTGAATTTTGTTTCAGTAGGGCAGGTGTTTGTGATGAGGGGGACTTGAGTAGTGAGAGGGATATGGTCAGATTTGCCTTAGAGATTATGGCTAATCTGATGAGTTGGGGCACTGTTGGTAGAGTCAATAGCAAATATGAGGTCAATTGTGGTTTTGCCTTTGGTAGGATTGTTGGGGACATGTGTATAATGTTCCTCAGGAGGGTTGGAAGGAGTAGAAAGGCTCAGTCTGAGCAAGTTCATGACCTTGACAAGCCAGTTGGCTCTGTTAGAGTGATGGGAGATTTGAGTGTCCCACTCAGGGGATCTCATGTTAAAGTCACCACCTGCACAGGATAAGGAAGGGGGGAGATTAGGTGTACAAGATTCTAGATATGAAAGGGAAGAGTGGTCAGATGATTTGAAATAGCAATTAAGAAAATATTGTTTGGTAGGTAGAGATAGGGATATTAATTGGAAATCAGGGGAATTAATAATGTTTGTTTCAGACCTAGGTGAAAGGTGTTTGATAGAGATATTGGTGTAGGATAAAGTACAAGCCTTATGGTTGTTGTTGAGAATAGGGATCCAGTTCTTACTAATAGGTGGTCTGTCTAAAGGGTCTCTGTTATGAATATTAATGAGACTGAGGATATCAAGATGGATGAAGAAGATGAATATGAGAACATGCAAAGAGTGATCAATATGCTATGGCATGAGACAGTGGAACTACAACAGATACTTGACTGGGAACTATGTGAAAGAGTCAATGACACATTTAGGTATTGTGGAGTTTACTTCCCCTGCAATGATGATTTGTAATTCTATTTCCATCTTGATCCATTCTTGTCTGATGTTGGTTTTGTACATCTATGTTGCATTTCTTGCAGACTACTTTAGCCCCTTTCTATGTTTAACCTGAACTGCAGTTTTACAACAGAACTGTTGTATTTGTGCCCAATCCTCCCTTTCCCTTCTGGTTTTGCTACAGTTATGTTGAACTTGATCTACTTCCATACATGACTTAGTAGATATAAGGACTTGATTTATATACTTGCTCTCTTGTACATAGAATAGCAAGTATAATCTTATTGAGTGTTACTCCTAACATTCAAATGAGTGTTACCACTTCTTGATTACATCAAGAAAGCTCTTCCTCACCCTTGTATCAAGTGTCCCTCATGGTTTCTCCTCTCATCTGTCTTATGGTGTTGTGATCTATACAAGTTTGCAGCCTAAGAACAATGTGAATACACCCAAGGTTAAACTGCTGAATCAACTCAGCAGAGCAGAGCCCTTCAGACCTGTACAGGACAAGGTCAACTCTGTTCAACCTCTTACAAGGATAGCCTACTACCTAGGAATAGTCAGGCAAAGAGGCAACCTTGTAACAGTCTCCTTCAGAGTCTTTAGAGGACAGAACATTGTAGACAAAACCTAGTGGAGGTTCTTGTAAACATAAGAGATGGAAACTTTTAAAAGAAGGGGAGTTTAAAAGAAGGTTGATGGTGTCATGATTATTTTGTACATTATAAAATGAAATGGAGACTTTAGAGAGCAATGAAAGGGGAGAAGGTTGATCAGACATTGATAGCCTGAGAGTTGAAATTGTGGCAGTTCTTTTCCACCTTGACTTCTTGGATCTTGTTGGAGATCCAATCCCTGTCATAACAGTGTTGGAAGAATGGGCATTTTTCACTGTTTATGAGATGGTCTTTAGATTCACATGAAAGACATTTGAAGGAATCAATGTGGGGGCAGATTTCCACATTGGCTGGAGTGGAGTTATGTGGGTTGGGACCAGTTTTGCCTCAATAGCAGTAGCTGTCTCAGTGGTGGTTCTTGGTGTGATGAGGGTCTCCACAAATGGAGCACCTTGGGTTGCATGCTTTGCAAAGGTGGGTTGGGTGTCCCCATCTCCAACATCTGTTACAAAGGGGGCTGGCAGTGTGCATAGAAGCACCATGGAAAGTGCAGACTCAGTTTTTGAATAAGAGGGTGTGGTTGATCAGAAGTTTAGCCCAGGAAGCAGATTGTGAATCCCAGAGATTGAAAAAGAGAAAGGCAGAGTTAGAATGAGGGGAGATACAGCAGAAGCAGGGTTTGCCCATGAGGTAGTCAAGAATCTTGTGGTATTGTGAAGATTTGATGACATCAAAGAAGTCATCAGCAGTATGAGGGGATCCATCAGGGCAGAAGTAGGGGATATTAGTTAATTTGATGAAGGATTTGGACATCAGTAATGATGGGATTACCACATCCCTGATGTCAGGGGAGGCAAAAGCAGACCTGTTAGAGTCTGTGATGCCTTTCTTGATGATGAAAAGTTCCTTGTCAGTGGCAACTCTGTTGGTATTGAGCCATAGGGTATGGTTGTTTGATTTAGCAGACTTGACATGGAGGAGGAATCCTTTTTGATAAAGAGCATTGTTGCAATTGTGAACAATGAGATCAAGTGAGGTGAGGAGGATGGGTTTAAAGATGTCATTGTAGGGTACAACAATGCTCTTTCTAGAAGGCCCTTGGATAGCCTTGGGTTTGTTGGGAGAGTGGGGTTGAGGGTGGAGTTGGGGTGGAGGAGAGGACTTAATGTCTCCTGACAACCTGAGGAAGTTGATGATGTTGACTAGTGACATGTTTGAGAATTGGTTTTGGAGGGTGGCATATTTATGCAGCTCATCCAGAGAATATGGGACAGTGGAAGCTGAAGTGGCTCTGGTGTATGAAGTTCTTTGAGTAGATGGGGACAGGGCATTAGACCTAGGTTTAGTCTTATTGTTGACAGGAGGGGGAGAGTGAGGGTCAAGAGAAGGAGGAGGGATGGTAGGTTTGGTTGGAGCCTTAGGAGGGTGAGGCAGAGTGACTATAGGCTTATGCTGAGTGGGGGCAGCTATAGGTTTGCAGGGAGCATGGTGTTGTGTGATGTCAGCCATATGGTTGAGGGGTTTGGATGTAGGCTTAATTCCTGCTAGACCTTTCAGCTGTGTGGTCC
>JAEUWS010000220.1:0-24122 GCA_018524945.1 Podaxis sp. C-F-92630
GGGATACTAGTTGACGTGGTTGGTGTCAAGGTATACAAGATACAGATGAAGTGCTACCTTTTTAAATCTATGCAACAATGGTTCACCCTTGCCCTAGATTCTGTGCAATTCTCTGTCTTCACCATGTTGCCCAAGCATCAACGCATCACAGGTAACATCTCCATCCCTCGAGTCTTCCAAGCTTGTTCCAGCCTCTGGGTCACTGACGTCCATGAGATGCTCATGAAGAAGGGCAATAGTGTGGGCCTGCTTGGCACTTGACAATTCTGATCCTTTTGCGAGAGAAACTTTTCCCTGCTGAAACATATGTACAAGATCATAAATTGACAATGGTTTGATGCCTATTGTTTGATATATGTTAGCATGGTAAGTGGCAAAAGTAGATCAAGTAGTTGTACCAAACATGACAAGAAGGATAGAGGTCCCAAAAATGATTGCAAACACACCACTGAAGAAAGTCCAGAGACCCCCAAGAGTGGATAGTCCATTCAAGGTGGTGTGCTCACGAAACTCTTGCTTGATTGAGGATTTTGCAGATTCTTTCCTATATGGCATGAATAGCTCAAATGAAGAGGTATTTTTCCCTTGAAGCACAGAGTGTGGATTTGGGAATACTGGACCAATGTTTACAATGGGGATTGAGTTGTACTGCATGTCTGAATTATTTCAGAAAGAAAAAGCTTGGCAATTTGGCACTTACCTTCCTGATCCCAAGGGCAGAAAGACCAAAATTGGTATCAGACTTCCTTACATCCATGGAAAGTGATACCAAAAGATGAACATCATGCAATATTGGGAAAAAAGTTGAATATGGAAGATAATCATCCAATGCAGCCATTCCAATGGCCATATTAACTCCTTTCCATAGGTCAGAGCTTTCAGCCATAGGATCTGAAGGGGGGTTGAATGGTAGAGTTATCAGATCTGTGAAATTAATAGTGATGAAAATTTCATCTTCCAGGAGAACTGGGCCTTGTGGATTTTGAGTCATTTTTAACTTATTTATGTGAAAAATGGCCTACCTTCAACTTCTCCACAGTCAAAGTATGCTCCATGAGGATAAAAATCTGTTATTGAGCCATTGCATTGCCTAACCATACCTTGTCCCTCAGGTTTGGTATATCTTGAGACCTGAAAGGCTTTGAGGAAAGAATTTTGATCATAATATGCATATTGGTTTTCCTGGCATAGGCATTTAAGCTTAAAGTGTTATAACATAGTTATGATGCTTACCACATAAATTGACCATCTTGTAGAGGATGTTAACAGGGTATCCTCCCAGTCTGATCTTGAAGTTGAAAATTCCTGGACAGCTACTGTCTCAGGATGTGAAAGTGGTTGGTAAACCATCATGGTGAAAGCTATAAAGCTAAGCAAACCCATGATGGTGCCTGCAAACAATCCCCTTATGATTCTGATTATAATTCTGTCCACACTGTTGAATTGTGAAGGTGAGGTAGTGTAATTGCTTTGCACAGAAGATTGTTACTCCACCTATATCTTTTTCTGAACATGAAAGTGCCAAACAATAAAGTTGGGCAAAAATGATAGGCTTCATGATGGAAACAGGAGTTGCCAAGAACATGAAAAGGGTCCAAAATTATTTTTCCCCTAGTCATCCCAAGATCCCAGACAAGAATGAGGGATGATACCATCAAGGTAACCTGCATCAATATCACAGATGCAACCTGCCCCCAAAGGATGGGATCATGTTGGGCAAATAAAATAATAAAGTCCATTTCTTTCTGATTAATGAGGATATAAAGGCCTAAAAACAACATTTCAGTAACTTGAGCTAACAAATAACCTGGTTATCACCTGCAATGTTCTCAAGCAGAACTGTTACTAGTTCATAAACATTTATCCAATATTTTGTCACTACTACTCTAGATGCAATCATCAGTTTTGGAATCCATGACCTTGAAAACCCAGAGACAGACTTGGAAACATGATGAATGAAAATTGGGAATGGGAAGAATTCGAGTGCTATTTGGTAGATTAGATCCCTTCTTGCTGACTTTATTTGAAGGAATGTGAATATAATGTATCCACTGATGAGGCATGTTGTAAGGGAGGAGAACACAAGAGCACGAAAGTTGACAATGCGGATGAGTGGATGCATGTTAGCAGTTGTCTGATGGGTGGGAGGTATACTCAGGCATATCCAATAGCATGGCTTTAAAGCCCAGTTTTGAGAAGGTCAAAATGGCACTGCTCGTTTCATGTCTCCATGAACCATCAGCTAATTGGCTCCGTTGTGATGGTTTAGGCTATTGATATCTTAAGGTAGACGTCTTGGGGTTTGCCTGCTGCCTCATTCAATCATGATGGTGATGTGTGTCGGGAACCTCATCCCGGCCTGGGATGACAAATGTGCACCAAGCCGAATCACACAGGTTGGGGTGTAGGTTGATGGACCTCCAGGTCTATCTCACACACAGTTTTCGAGTTCCTTGTGATTCCATTTTTTTTATCTTCATTGCCTACTGCCTGTGTTGCGATGGTCTTTATACAGTATAGACGTGTAACTGGTCCACAATCGCACAATTCACCCATGATCCTTAGAGTGAGTTCATCAGGCAAGTAAACATCGTTGATGTTCCTTCGAAGATGGTCAGAGATAATTAGGTCAACGTGGGGCCCTCCTCTGGTTGACCATGATGGTGGTTGCTGTAGTTGTTGTACTCTGTCTGTATCATTACTAGCAAGCTAATCGCTAAGACACGGTGAGGGTAAATCATGACCAGCTAGTAACTACTTCGGCAGAATAGTATCTATAAATAGGATTCCGAGCTGGACTGTGGATGAGTCCGGTGCAATTGGTGTGTTGGCGTAAATGCAAATGCAAAAAGACGCAGGGGCGATGATAATGTGAACTCTGCATCCTAGCTCAAGAATTTGCATGAGACTACGATATTTCATTTTTGCCTACATGGGTTGTACAAACACCAGAGAAAACTACTCTACACTTGGTGACCATGCGAGTTTGCACAAGACTGTTTCATTTTCTTTTTGCAGAGGTTTGTCTACTTAGGTTATGTGAAAGCCAGGGGAACTACTCTATCCTCGAAAGACAGCCCAAGCTAAGGAGCGGAAGGGCTTGAGTGTGGATTTCTCCGAAGAACGCCGCCATCAACCATGAGGCTACCTCAGCCGAGGTGCCTGCGGTCATTCATCCTCCCTCTTGTCCCCTGCAGCAAACCTTCTACACGACTCACGACCCATTCACGACTTCCATTATGTCCCTTCTTGTTTCTCCCCTCGTCGAGGTCTTTCGGTATGCATTGACACCCGTTGCGCCGTTCACTTGGTTCGGTGTCGGACTCAGCACACTGGATGTCGTTGCTACGTTTCGGTTGTGTGTCATCTTGCGGCAATTGAGGGAACAGCTACAGGCCAAGCATGTATCGACTAAAGGCAAGGCTGGTTTGGAGGAGAAGTCGTTTGTGAAGGCTTTGGCTACTACACTGTTGGTGGTTTATGGAGGAGAGGCGATCACTGGTGAGTATATCTTCGGTGACCATCGTTGTGTGCTGGCCACTGAAGAAACCTCCAAAGCTCCTTTTTTGGGACTTCCGCCCTCGTTCATGGTTTCTGGCGTTGTGCCGATGTTGTATGCGGTTGTCCAAGCAATTGTAGAGTACCTGCCTTCTGTGCCTCCTTTGACCGGAGAGATGGAGCTACCGTTATCGATCGTTGACGGATTCACGCGTGCCTATCTCCTGTGCAACCTCATTCCTCCCTCCGTGACGCAAAACCAATTGTCTATCATCGCCTCCTCTCCATGGGCTCTTCTCGTCACTTCATTGGTAAGTCAGTACTACGAAAATTGACCCTAGTGCAACTGAGATGTATGATAACGTAGATCACAGCCAACGGTGGATTCTTCTTCACGAATTTGTTCTCACTCCTTAACCCCACTCCGATGACAGTACAGACTCCTCCAGAACTGCAAGCATACGGATGGACGACAGTCGATCTGTGGTGTGCACCTGCGTTGACGGGCCTCTATGCCTTTTTGACGCATGCGCAGCCATTCTGGGCTGATTTGCATGTCCTACTCGTTGAGCTCCTTGGCGGTGCTTCTGCGGGGAAGGCGATTGAGCCTGTTGATCCGGAGGTCGCTCGAGTGATTTGTGCGGTGATTCTGTCGGGACTGTTTACTTCACGGACGGTGGTCAACTTCAATATGTGGAAGAAACCTGTGAAACGTGAGTGTCATTTGATTTTCGGTTGCGAGTTGGTGGCTGAGCGGTGAATGCGCAGCGATGAAAGCCAAGACACAGTAGACAGTAGATACGGATTATGTCATTTCACGTGGATGATATTGTCGTCCAAGGCGGTGTACCCTTCCCAATAAATACTTCTTCCTCACAGCAAGTCTCATTCAACATTCCCTCTTGACCCCCGTCATGCAAGCACCTCCTGAGGCCTTTCTCCTTCTCAGTCTCCCCAATTGCACACTCTCATCCAAGGATTTCTCGGAATCGGGCCCTCTCGGTCTCCAATGCGTCACCGTCCCCATTCCAGAGGCCTCCCGTGCAGAGGAACGTGATGTTTATCTCGTGCTCAGGTTAAACATGTCCGAGATGCCCATAGATCCAGCAAGGACTATCCAGCGTTCAGATACTCCTGCTGCTAGGGTTTATACATTCTATAGCACACCAACCGATCCTAATGAAATCGTGCTCACTATTCCAACACCACCTGGAGACGCCAAGTCAACTCCCCTGCATGAGGACTTGGACACTTTTGAAGGCATCTTGGAGCAATATGCTGTCGACTTTCGCTCTCCGGCTTCCTCCCCTGCCCAGGCTCAACCTCAGTCTCAGGCCCGTGCCGTTCCAAATGAACCTCCACCATCCTACGTCAGCGACGATAAAGACCTCAGAGGTCACCTCGTGATGATCAACGAGGACACGGGCGAGGTCATTGGTCAAGTCGAGGATCGCTTCCGGATTCGGGAGGACCCTGTAATGTATCAAAGGGGGCACGAGAACGACCCAGTCGTTATTGAAGTGCCAGACGAAGCAGGCCTCCGCGAATCAGATGCCGGTGCCATGGAAGCATTTGCGCGGATCGTGCCTCCTGACCAACGAGATTGGATCACCAAGTCCGCTACAGTTGTCAGGTATGTTGTCATTGCATCTATTCGATCATCATAGAACCTCTCGATCCTAATTATAACTTGCATCTTCCATTCTATGTACATAGCCATGCGATTTCGTTCACCACCAATCTGTTGGTCACGACGATCACGACCGCATCCAACTACTACATCTCGAAATCTTCCCCTTCGCCGCATCACTCGTCTCCCAACTTGGCCGCTACGAATGAGAAAGGGACGACCTCACCTCCTATTGGCAGTGCAAACGCTAGTCCAACACCGCCACCTCTCCCCCCACGCGCAGTCGTCTTCCTTACCTCCGAACGCACTCGCAAAGGCCTTCGAACCGTACACACCGTCTCTGGACAAGCCGTCAAAGTCAGTGCAAAAACAGTCAAAACGATCGACAACATGATCCGACGCGCTATGGGTGCCAGACCGAAGCAGAACAGACTTGGTTATACCCCGGCTGAACATAGTTCACTTGCACCTGTTCCTTCTGCTTCTTCATCATTATCACCACCATCTCCCAGGGCTCCCTATGCTACCGCTTCGGGGCCTACCACCGGATCTTACCATGGTACTTCATCCACATTCCCACCTCGACAATGGAACAACTCAGATTCCAAACCACCTCTCCCTCCTCGCTCCAACCCAAATTCCGTTCCGAGCTCAAGTCCAGGATCGCCTCAACCACCACCACCTCTACCCCCACGTGCCTTCCAACCGCAACCGCAACTTCAGCAACAACAAATCCCAACAACCTCATCATCACCACCTCAACCCAAGCTCTCCACAACCTCTCGGATCCTCGTCTCTGCCGACCTCATCCTCTCCACCATCGACGACTCAACCCGCAAACTCCTAGACGCCGGTACCAACAACTTTGGCCGTGTCATGCACCACAAGTACGGCCCGGAGGCTGGGGAGAGTTCGTTGTTGATGGCTGGGACGGCGCGGAATGTTGGGTTGGTGTATGTTGATATGGGTGGAATAGGGAGGAGGGCGTTGTTGAGGAGGGCTGGGATGAGCTTTGTCAAGGGAAGGTTGCAGAGTGAGAAGGAGAAGAGGCCGGTACCGCCTGTGCCGAGTCAGTAGAGGCGGGAGCTGGAGTAGTGAGCGGGAGAAGATTCGTGGACTTAGTGTGTATGATATATTTTGTCGTGATACTGGGACTTTTTTTCTCAAAGACAGAAACAGTTCTTGAGTAATTGGATAATGTAATGATGTACATCGGTAGAACAAAGGATAACTAAATTAAGCATATACATTACAACCATGCGTGCAAGAAAAGTGTAGACAACGAAACAAAGTCAGCGACGTCTTGAAGATTATAGGGCATCAAAGTTGATGTGATGTGACGCCCGTCTCCTCTCCAACTCATCTTCCCTCTATAGACATTCTCGTTAGCATACAACATACGAAAACTACAATTACAGACAAACCCACCTTCTCATTCAAATGCAGAACGAATACAATGATCGCCAGAATCACCATCCCAACAATACACGTAACTGTGACCCAGGGAATCCACTCCCCAGGTCTCAAAAACAACTGTCGCTTCCACCCTTCCCCTTCCTCCCCGCTACCATCCGGTGGCGGGAGGATAACAACACGAGAGTTCGGTATCACACCCTCCATGTTGATGTAATGCCCTGGCACATGAAGGGTTGTCCCGACGAAGAGGTTCTCGATATAGTTGTTTGTTCGTCCTAGGCCGAAGAAGGAATAGGGTGTTTGGAGGGCATGGTAGGATGTTTGTGGGAGTTGACCAACTGTCGGGAGAATTAGGTGGAAAAACTTGGATGGGGAGGGGTAACGTACCTTGAGCAGCTGAACGGTGTCCTGATGTGTCGAACACGGTATACTTGTATGACGCGCCTGAATAGCTGACGCCGAACGGCTGAGAAGCAAATCCATGAGCGACAAACTCAATTATAGAAGAGAAAGGCATACGTGGTAGCGTTCGGAACCGTTAGTGGAGTAGCACCACCCATTGTTGCAAGCACCATTCAAGACTAAAACCGCGTTTCCATCAGTTGCTGGATGCGGTCCGGTCTGCGAAGCAAAAGCGCACCAATCGCTTTGAGGAAGAAGGCATCATAGTAAAAGTTGTTCTGCACGAACAAGATCTTGCTACCGTCTTGCGAACCGGTCCGTTGCACTAGGATGTCAAGGGTACCCTACAACCGGAGGCTTAGCGATCTCGCAGGCACCCATGGGCATAAATCGCGCATAATTCACTCACATCCTCATCCATATCCAAAAATGATATCCCCCTGGCGTCCTTCACACGCTGCAAGGCCTTCGTTCCGGCATCCGCAACCATCCACCCCCTTCTCCCACTCCCGTCGGATTTACAACCCGTAACACCCGATGCACAACGGACAGAATAAACAAAATAGGGTGTCCGATCGTTGCCTGATGCAATTATCGTCAAAAAATCGGGGAAACCATCTAGATTTGCATCTCCGAGACGTAGAGAGAGAGGAATGGGCGGATCATAAGTGATATCTGTCACAAGAAGTGATGCGTGGTCAGGGAAAAGGGACGTAATGGGGAAGCGGATGAAAGCCTAAGGACGAATCGATGCGCATGAGTCGCAGAAGTCTTAGTGGGTGTGGGCGTACCTCATTGTCTGGGCTGTCTCGAAGATCGAATTTGAAATTGTCATCTGCTGTGCAGAGATCATTAGGCGGCCTGCATACCCGGATGCCGTTTTTGATCCCAGAGTCGGTGGTAGATGAACATAGGCCAAGCTGTTGGTTGTACGCGATGTTGACGTAGCAGTCGGAGCCTACGCCATTGGAGGATACGCTTCTACATGTTGTGAAAATCATGTCGATGGTCCCGTCCCTGTCTTTGACATTGTTAGGGGGGATAGGAGAGCCAGCTTACCGAACCTACCAATATCGGCGAAAGAGATACTTTGCGTCCCAGTTGGTAAGGCGCCTCGTGTGGCTAGGATGAACCCTTGCGATTTCTTATTCAGCCAGATTTGATAGGATTTTTCCCCGTGTCCCTCGTCACAGACAAGGAAAACATCTGAAAGCATACCCCTTAGCATGTGCGCTCATAAATAGCCGAGTACCCACCAGCTAAGCAATCACCGTTCAGATCCACTACCGCGTTGCTGTGTGGGTTTGCAATCTTGCATTGGGATCCCTTGAAATGCGAGTCTTGCCTGCATAGGGAGTCAAGAACTGCATCACCAATCAGAAATCAACTACTTACATTTCAAACAAAGGTGAATCTGTTCCCGATGAATTCCAGATATTCTGCCACACCTGAAGCTGACTACCACCATCAGTCGTCAACCCGAGTAGGTCAATCCTGAGGTCTCCATCAACATCTAAGGGTATAGGTTGCGCCGATGTTGATGACTGAACGATTACCGGGTTCGCAGTATCTTGACGGCATCTTTTAGCCAAGTATACGAGAAGGGTTGGTATGTATTACTCACCAAACCCGTCTTTAGGTATCGATGGATAGACATACATGTCAACTTCGTTCTTAGTACGACCTTCACTCATCACGAGTATATCCAGTTTCCCTGAATGCGTGAAATCGCCAGGGACGACATTAAGGACTTTGGAGGGATGTTTGAAGTGATCACCCTCTTGGAATACGAAATTCTCTACAGAAAATCAGTCATATTCCAACTCACAGCATTGAAGCATTCCGCGCACCATGATTCCAGTAATGAACCGAAAGTGTTTGTTGATCTGAAGCAAGCGACAGCACGTCCAGACTATTCAAATCCAAAACCGTCAATTAAGTTAGCCCTATTCGACAAATTATGAAAAGCGCACAATTGGTCTCCATTGAAGTCCCCGAATGCAACCACCCTTCTGTCCCCCGTTAACCCAAGTGTCCCAGCGTCCACCAACGCTGTTCCCGTAAAGCGTTTCTTAGGGAACGGCCATAATGCTGCTCCAGGCAAAGATAGACTCGTCGTGATGATACATGAGCATAATAGAACCTTCCATCGTGCAACTAGCAGTGGTAGCATATCTGCAGGCCAGGCAGATAGCACAAAAAGAGGGGTAGGATGAATTCGTCGACGTTCAGCATGCAATCGACTATTCGGCTTCCATTGGCGTGAACGCCATATTTGGCTTTGTTTGGGTTACACGTCAATGGCTTCTCACAACCTGCGACCTGAGAAGGGAGCGAAGAAAGGAGTGCCAATTGAATACGTCCAGTATATTAGTTGTAGATACAAGATGATAAGTATACAGTGTCCAACAGCAAACAAGAGAGAATCACCGCCTTTCGCGAACCTTGAACCACACGACACCTATCACGCCAAGGCCAAATCCAGCGATAAATGCAAATAGGACAAGGATATCGCGATAGTAGTTGTTCGAACCGAACCCAAAGAGCTGCCGAGAACGTCAACATCCAATTCCCCGGACGTAATTTTAAATCCATACCAAGTTCATGATCAGACTCGCAGAAACGCTGACAGGCACACCCTGCAGCTTATCCTCGATCAATAGTCCCGAGCCAACTTCATTGACAGAGAGCGCTTCAAGGGTATACTTGAGCGGGCACAACCATTGCAACCATCGGAGCACAGGAGGTATAGCGTTGAGATGCACGAAGAATCCTGCAAACGTCATTTGATATAGTGCTGTCAGGGCTGAGAGCAAGATAGCGATGCCGCCGTTTTGGAATAATGTGCCAAGCAAGAAGTTCTATGGAAAGGAAGGTCTAATGGAACAGTAACGCCTGTCGAGTTGAGTACTCACGAAAAGAGTCATAGCAAGGCTGTATAGAACCAAGACGAAAAGGAACTTGAAGAAGTTAGAGGCGTGCGGAGCCAATCCCGCCATCCAATAGGTACTTCCAATACATCAGTAACAACGCCGAAAGAGATTGTGGGCCAAACTTACACAGTGGAAACGATGATAGTTGGTATAAGGCGAAGTGGTATCATATCAAAAAAGAAGCGCGAAAGGAGCCAAGACGTAGGGCTGTAGTACGCGCCGGAGCGCTCACGGAGGAAAAGGGGTCGAATCTCAACGATATTATAGAGTGCACTAAGAGATGAGAAGGCAATAAGGGCACCCTATAGCTACGTCAGCAACGCGAAGGGGTATGCAGAGACAAACGACCCCTTACCAAGAAGAACAGACAACCGACACGAGATTGGAAGCCGGCGATTGAGGTATCAGTCTGGTAATAGAGACCACCTGGGACAGGACTTAGCGCCAATAGCCGGCATCGGGAGAGGTCGACTTACCACAGAAGACTCCAAGGACGCTCGCAACCGCTACATGAGTGACAAACAGTGACCTGTCCCTGTAGACAACGCATCAGATGGGCGACACAACCAGGCCCGCTTAGCACACCTTCGAAGAATCTTCCACTCCCTCCCCGACAGATATTGTAATTGAGTCAAGAACGTCGTCGCATATCTCGACCGATGCCTTAGTCCAACTCTAAGCGGATGAGGAGCGCCACCGTGCAGAGTAACCAGGCCGTCCGCACTCTCCTTGCTTCCACCTTCCTGTTGCAGCAATGTGTGCTCCTTGTCTGAGGTTTCACCATTCAAGCCGTGACCATGTGAATGATGTTTGTGTGGTGATAACTCGAACAGCCCGACTGGTGGGTCACTGGCAACTTCAAGGAGGTAATCGGCTACGTTATAACCTTGCGGGTAAGCCGGCACAACGTTTGCTGCATTTACTTTGAAGTATTCAATGGGGGCCATTGAGCCTGCGCCGGAGTAGAGCGCATGGCCCTGTGAAAGCACAAGAATGGTATCGAACTGCTGATACAGTTGCGAACTGGGACATTGTCAGTATATTGGTACGCACAACCGAAAATTGGACACACACCTTGGCTGATGGATGGAAGCAATTACGGGAATTGGATTGACGGGATCATGAGCGATGTCATGGAGCACACTTGCAACGCGAGCGGCAGAGACCGAATCAAGCCCTGCAAGCGTTCACCCGATGAGATTGGACCTATCAACCGCCACCGGATAAAAGATCTCACCAGAAGTGGGCTCATCCAGAATAAGAATATCTGGTGAGGAAATGAGTTCTAACCCAATACTAACCCTCCTCATTTCTCCACCGCTAATTCCACGAGCTTTTCCACCGGTGTTATCTCCAATGCGCGCGTTCTTGATGTTCTCGATACCAAGCTTTTCTAACAATGCATGGACCCTTTCTTGCTTCTCCGTGTCGGGAATGCTTTCAGGCAATCGCAAACGGGCGGCGAAGAGCAGGGCTTCGAATACAGTGAGCATAGGAGGAAGTATGTCTTGTTGTGGCACGAATCCAATCCGAGGACTTCCCTGGAGATCCTCACTGGACGGGGTAAGAACTTGACCAGATATCACACCTGATTTGCTCTTCCCCGCAAGAATCTCCACCAAAGTGGTCTTTCCAGCGCCTAAAAGTCATTTGTGTGATTAGCCACAACGTAATGCATCATGTTTACAAGGGGCACGCACCGCTAGGTCCCAGAATAGCCATCATTTGCCCAGGATCCACACGCCCGTGCAGCGCATTGAGAATAGTTTTCTCGCCATTAGCATCACTATCCCTCCTACTAAACCACCCCCAAAACGTGCGGGTCTGTGACCCAGGGATACCATAGGTGAGATCAACCCATTCCAGGGCAACCCTCCGTCGGTTTATATCTTTCAAGCCGGATATCCTCGCCCTTCTCTGCTGCATAAGGCCCCATGCTAAAGTGAGCAGCGCCAGGAGAACGAGTCCTCCAACAACAGCTAGACCAGCGATGACGCCGCCGCTAAGACCTGAACCGCCTTCCTCAGTAGTCGTAGCGTCCGTCAAGTTTCCACCGCTATCGATCACCCCTTGTCTCACACATTCTCCGAATGTGCACCCATCAAGTTTAAGTCCACCAGGGCCGAAGAGCGATTGGAGCGTCTCTTGCTTGAAACTGCAAGAAGCAGAATTAGTGGAAGCATTGACAGCTCCACATTCAATGTCGAGAGTGTCAACTAGCCCATTAATGGGGCTAGTGAGGTCACTTGCAGGTACTCCGCCGCAGAAGGTGGTCCCAGGTCGGCAGGTGCATTTTAAGTTGTTACAACGCCAGTTGGCACTTCCATCTGAACCATTAACTTCTTGCGTACATGAATCCGCGTGACAATAGAACTGCTCCACGCCATCATAGAAGAGTTGAGCGTAGATAGTCGCAGCATCGCCGAACGCTGTTGAATTTGGCAACGGAGTGAGAGAAGGTTGGTGTGTTCGCATGATGTTCAGGGTGGATTGTCGAGGGTAAAGGGCTTGGAGTGTAGGATTCTAAGGGTGGCATGAACAAGGAATTTTAATAGCAAGGCATCAAGTACGTACATTGACCTGGCAGCTCATCTGTCCCGCGGCCCACACCCTCGGCGAAGTGTTGCACACCAGGGTATCATTTTGTCCCGTCTGCCCACCAAACACCGACCCAGAACCTATAGATTGTCCCAACGAAGAAAAAGCACTCTGACAGGAGCTAGAACTCGTGCACACATTGCACCCCGTCCCTGTCCAACCATTCTGGCAAGAACAACCAGCATTGGTGAGATTGGCGAATCCCGAAGAGGCTGGCACGAGTGGTCGTTGAGATCCTTGGAAGATAGTGCCCCCGCAGGCAGGTTGCGAGCACGTCTCCCCCCCAAATCCTGTCGGACATGAGCAGTTTGATCCGTTTGGTGTGCCATAGTTTTCGCATGTCTGTGCATAGGCGGAGAAGGATATGACCCCCAGGAGTATCAGATACCACAGAGCCCGCATTGAATCCCGTTAAAGAGTAGACTTCTGTAGCGCGCTAACAGCCGTTCAGTGAAGCATGAACGTAGAAAGAAGGAAGGGAGCCAGAGGAGTCTTGGGGAACTTGTAGCGGCGCCTGGCTATCGTTCGCACTGTCAAAACGTACTACATCGGCATATTAACCCTTTCCCAAATGGGGAAATGCACGTGATTCGTGGATGGCGAAATTACAAACAGACTAGTCTGGACTCTGTTTTCCCGCTGCCTTCCGCTAGCTCCCAGTACATTCCCTTTATTCACCGTTGTTCGCCAGCATGTTTGGGAAAGTAAGTAAAGGTGTGTTGCTAAGCTCATTTGCTAGCTAATGTGCTGCAGATCTCTTCTTGGTGGTCAGGCTCATCTTCACCTGCTGTTCAAGAAAAGTCGTATGACCCTACAGATCCCAAACAAAACCCTTTGAACCCGCAAGGCCTCAAACCGTGCGTAAATCTATGCTTCGAAGGAATTGAGTATACTCACTGCCTCCAACAGATGCTGTGCTTGTCCCCAAACCAAATCCGCGAGGGACGACTGCTTCCTCAAATACGGTGAACAAGCACCCGAGAAATGCAAAGACGAGGTTCAGAACCACCTCGCCTGCATGCGTAGTCTCGGTTTCAAGATCTAAACGAACAAGCTCAGCTGATCTCCTGGGAGACTCATGAATAATGCCCCAACAATCATTTATGCTGCGGAATATAGACTAATATAGTCCTGGGCAAAACTGTAATATCACCCCTTAATCAAGAGGACCTCGCCGCTGGCAGGAGCCGAGTCTTCGTACGTTCTTACGTGCGTTGTGACCACCTCTCAAATTCACCGGACGCAAAGCCAACTACATCTTACTCGGCAAAACTCAATGTACACGAGTCCATAATAAACACCAAGTCCATACAAGATCCCAGAATTAAATATTCTGACATGGCGACGTCAGGAATGATCCGCATACCCAAAGACAACAATAACTTACTAGTTCGCCTTTCAAGTCGCCTTGAAGCCGCAACCAGTCGGGTTCACCTTCCTGGACGTAACATCAACAACTCCATACTCCACTCCATGCCCACCGGTCAAGTCATTCATTGCGGTCAGGGCGATATTAAACCCGCTTGCAGTATAGTCAACCGCCGTGACATTAATTGACTTCTTGCTGCCATCAGCGTTGGTAAAGGTCAGCTCCCAACAAGTGCCACACTCGGCCGAGTTCCAACCGGTGACGGCAGAAGCGCCTCCGATATACGGGAAACCCGGGAGGTCTCCGAAAGTCTTGTATCCACGAGTGAGGAGGCCGTTCGGACCGTTAGAACAGGCGACGGTCGAGAGGGACCCAGTCTTTTGGTCGTAGACTGAATCGTAGGTGACAGAAGCTGCCATAGCCGAAGAAGCAGCAAGGGCAATAGCAACGAGAGCAGAGGTGAACTTCATAGTGACTTAGGCTGTCGTGTAAGTGGCTCGGATTGCAACTTGACGAGGCATCTTGCAGCGAGCGTACTTTATATCCTCAAGAACCTCCTGCGACCCGACCTCGTCCGCTCTGGATTCTTCGACCGTGTCTCGTGCCTGTCACTCCGAAACGCGCTTGGTGTTCAGCTGGACATTCGTCGGGGAGTGTGCGCCGTCCTCTGAAGGCATGCCGACACAAGATGAGTGGTATTATTAGACCAACGTCGGGGAAGTGAATTGCAACTTCCATAAAAGTGGTTTGATGCCTCCCTAAGTCCTCTGCTGAGGGGGAAGTTCGCCGTACTTGAGATCAATATCAACTCCGGCTCAGAGTGCCAGCCAAAAGCCGGGCTTGGTCTTCCGAAGGAGTCCTCCAACCCAGAGTCCATAGAATGGAGCAAGGATTCTGCCCTCCGACGAGAAGGGAGCTCGGGGGGAAAGAAACGACGATCAATGAAGAGGCGTTCGTGCGATTATGATGGGCTGTGCAACCGGGGAAAGCATAAGTTATGATGATATAGATCGACTCGGATTGATCCCTTCAGAGATCCACTCTACACAAATAGACTTCTTTCCCTTCGTCACAGATTTCTGTTCGACGTCTTCAGGGAAGAGACCTTTTTTCGAGCCCTTGGTGTACCCACGGACCTCAAATGTTGTTCTCAACTACCGCGTTTATTGATTTTTCGCTTCGATTGAAATCGTTTCTGCCAGAGGCATCCATCTAAGTGAGACCTCGTGGGTGGCCCAGGCTTGAGAGATACCAGGATTAAATCATCTTGGTTCTTGGTTCCTTGTGGTTCCCTAGGGTAACATCATATGCTCGCATACATAAGTGGCTGAGGGAATCTGCAGGGTGAATTGAGGGCACTGTGAAGGTAAGCGTTGACACGCAAACCAATTTGCAATTGTAACAATAGAATCCCCCCATAAAGCTCAATGAATCGTTGCGTTCTGATTAGGCAACTTGTCCTGGCATCACTCTGAGTATCTATGCGCCTATGATAGCCAATTAAGTCACACCACTGTCACACGCTAGTTCGTTTGGAGGCGGTGGCTTTGGTATCATTTACTCACCGTTTTGCAATTTCTGCATGCCACCAGATGCCATCTTCACACCGAACCCTCTGGGCATCAGTAAATTAGGATGTGTGAATTTTCAACGGTCGCTTGAGCATAAATCGGAATTCCTCCCGGTCCTCATGGAATATCTGCGATCTCGCAAAACATGACAGATAGACAAGAAACGGAGATCTTACTCAGAAATGGATTGCTTCCTTTTAGCCTTCTGGATCTGGAGACCCAGTCGCTGTGCGTGTTCAGTCTTTCGAAGACGTGGGATCATAGAAGACTTGGCAAAAGGCCTGTACTAACTCGTTTAAGCCTGTCCTGCTCGAGGCACAAAGTGACGAAGCCTCTACAACCAAGTCAATCCTTCCCCTCGTGCCTTGGCTAGCCCGAAAGAGCTCAACACAGTCAACAATGTCCGCTACCGCTTCGTTGCAATTCGGTTCGACGCCAAATGGAGGAAACATAAATAGCTCAATCTCTGTGTGTTCTGGGCGCTTCAGCCTCCCTGTGGATGCGGGTTTTTGGCCGTTCGCTGAAGAAGTACTCGCATACCGTGCGCCACTTTCATGACGTATCAAACTCAACGAATTCCAATGGAAGGGCTCAAAACTTCGTCCCCATTCGGTGTGATATTCCACCCGAGATAGTGGGTATACAGGAGGAAGGGTTGAGTAAGAAGTATAAAGAGCTAAAACGTTATTTCTCGCGGACCTTGTATTCTTACCAACGGGGTCTCTCTGGTCATCATGCAGCCTCCTTCTGACGCTACGACAGACGACGTCAAGGTCGACGATGACGATGCGATTATTGCTCAACGCACCGTAGCCTTCCCGGAGAGCGAAAATATTCGCGAAGAGCGCCATATCGGACAGGCTCGTCCCAAGGGGCCGGAAATGAAGCGAACTCTCACGCAAGAAGAGCGAGATCTCGCCGACGCTGGGTACGAACATCTCGATGTCTCGAAACAAAACAAGCGTGGTCCCGCCGAGCCTACGAACGTCGACATCCAGGAACATAGTCTGCCCCTCAGTGCCCTAGAAGAGGCTCTCGACACGTCGTTCGACTACAAGGACGCGTCCAAGTCGTATGGACTGACAGAAGAGGAAGCCAAGGCCCGTCTTCAACGAGATGGGCGCAACGTGCTCACTCCGACGAAGAGGAAGTCGGCTTTGAGAAAGGTACGGGGAGCTTTTCAATTTTAGAACCTGTAGCTAATACGACACATAGTTCATCGACAGACTCCTTACGATGTTCAATGTCCTATTGATCATCGCTGGGATCCTCGAGTATGTGTTGCTGGGGATCGACTTCCATGTGCGCCACAGGATCCCCATATGTCAAGTATTACGATGCTGATCGCCCCCACAGGCCAACTTCCAAAATACATACCTCGGGGGTATCCTAATCGGTGTTGCCTTCGTCAACGCCTTCATCGATTTTTACCAGATTCAAAAATCCGAGGCCATTTTGGCTTCTTTCCTTGCCATGATCCCTCCCACTTGCCGCGTCGTTAGGGATGGCGCGATCAAAACTATACCCGCCGCCGACCTGGTTAAGGGTGACATCGTACTTTTGGTGAGTTCTACAACACTTTCCTTGTGGCCTGCAACCTGATTGACAATACTTCAGAGGAGTGGCGACAAGACCCCGGCTGATTTGCTAATATTTGCTTCGTCCGAGTTGAAAATGGACAACAGTAGTCTTACCGGAGAATCCGAGCCTCAGGAACGCTTCGCCATGCCCAGTGGATCACAGCTTCGCCCTGCAGAGGCTGAGAACTTGGTGCGTGGTCTCTTTTCGTCCCTGCCGAACGTCACTTACATTTGGGCAGGCGTTCAATTCCACGCTCGTCGTCAACGGTGAAGCATGGGGAAGTAAGTATCCCATGCCTTGCCGTTATATGTTGTTTCTCACTGTATTGTAGTTGTGGTTCGCACTGGTGATCATACCTTCATTGGTGAGTTTTTGTCCGGGACGCGTGGGATTGTTCACTGACGTGAGCCCATTAGGTCAAATTGCCCGCCTTACTGGTAGCGAAAGCGGCAACAAGAGTCCTCTCGCCATCGAAATGTAAGGATACTTCAGTCGAAATTACCCACACGGAATTCAGATTCTTGTCGCAGTGGTCGCTTCGTCATCACCGTCTCCTCTATCGCCCTTATTTTCGCTATCGTTTTCTTCGCCGTTGGTCTTACCACTGTCTACGAGGGTCAAGTCGCATCAACTGTCACTTTCGCCGTCTCTGTTCTCGTTGCCTTCGTGCCTGAGGGTCTTCCCTCCGTTGTCACCCTCTTGCTCTCAATCGCCGCAAAGCGCATGGCTGCTCAGAATGTCCTAGTAAAGGATCTGCAGGGCGTGGAAACCTTGGGATCTGTATGGAATTCGCGTAAATTTTCTTCAGCCCTCGGAACTAATGCTTGATTTAGCTGACTTTACTTGCCACCGACAAGACTGGAACTCTAACCCGGAACCAGATGACGGTAAGATTAGAACACTATCCAGCGTGATCGGACAAGGGTCTAATGAAAGTTTAGGTCACCAACATCTGGAGTGGCGAGAAGATGTATTCCACCTTTCAAGTGATTGCCTTATCCCTCCAAACTTCCACCGATACTGATTGGAACGGATCTTAGTCAAACAATGACGATGATGAGACCGAGATGTTCTCTATTGAAGCTTCTGGAATGAGGGAGACAGTCGACGTTTCTGCACTCAACTCTCGAATCAAATTTGACAAGACGGACGTTCCATTTGACCAGAGAACTATTTTGGGAGATGCTACGGAGACCGGTCTTACCCGCTTTGCTGCTCGTTACTTAACCACGGATTATGATGCGTACGTCAAGGCGTACCCCAAGGCGTTCGAAAGTGAGTTGTGAACATCCTATCACCGGCATCTTGCATTAATCGCCGAATCAGTTCCTTTCAATTCCACCAATAAATGGGCTCTCGTAATCGTAAGTTTCGCTAATGTCTTCTACTAAATAAAACTATATGCTGACTCCGGTCTGAAGTTGAAAAAGACTCACTCGGCTGGCTGTTTGACTGCATATCTCAAGGGTGCTCCTGAACGTGTTTTGGCTAAGTGCAGCACCTATCTCAAGGACGGGAAACTTTATCCTATCACCGAGGAGTTCAAACAGCGCTACGAAGATGCCTATAATGTAGGTTTGCTTCCTTTCCGTCATGCACCTGAGTTCGCATCTGATTGATATTTTTAGTATATGGCATCCCGTGGTCACCGTGTCATCGGTTGTGCGCACTACCTTCTACCTGGCGAACAATATCCCATAGACTATGCGTTCAGCAAGACAGACGTGAATTATCCTAGCGAGGGGTACTGCTTCATTAGTCTTGTCTCCTTGGAAGATCCGCCCAAGCATGGTGTCCGCGAGGCAATTGGTACTCTTCGTCTTGCTGGTATTAAGGTCATGATGGTCACTGGTATGTTTCTTGATCTCTGTCCGCGCTCGGATGGTTAAGTACCTTGTATAATGAAGGTGACCACCCGAAGACCGCTGAGGCCATTGCTCGCAAGATCAATCTTATCCTTGGTGAAACGAAGGAATCATTGAGCGCCAAGACTGGTCGCCCGGTCGAGGAGATTTACGATGACGAAACTTCGGCTGTTGTGATTCATGGTGATGACATCGACAGCCTCGAGGGATGGCAATGGGATCAAAGTGCGCACTCTTCTGGATTCAGGATGTAGCCCGTACTGATTTTTTTCTCTCCCTAGTTTTCAACAAGCAGGAAATTGTCTTCGCTCGTACTTCGCCAAAGCATAAGCTCGAGATTGGTAAGGCATGTTTATTTTGATGTTACTCAGGCTAGACATTCGTGCATATTTTAGTCAAACGCGCTCAGGCTTTGGGTCACATTGTCGGAGTGTGAGCAGGCTTCGTTGTTGACTAACGGGGGCTTTGGGCTTAATGAGGTCTTTTAGCACTGGAGATGGAGTCAACGACTCTCCCGCTCTTAAGAAGGCCGACTTGGGCATAGCAATGAACATTTCTGGTTCTGACGTATCAAAGGAGGCTGCTAATATGATTTTGCTTGGTGAGCGGCATCGCATCATGTCAAGCCCTTCAGGTACTAACCATTGATACGTTTCCCAGACGATAACTTTGCGTCCACTGTTAGTGAGTACTCGGTACTATACATCACTCTGGCACCAGGCTAATCTATATATTTGCAGAGGGTGTTGCCGAAGGTCGTCTGATTTTCAACAACTTGAAACGCTCGATTCAGTGAGTGCCACCACGCGTTTATGAACTGAACTGTAGAGATTGACATTGCTTTCAGATACACGGTCTCGCACAGTACCCCCGAAGTTATTCCTCAGCTTCTCTGTAAGTACCGAAATCTTGTAATTATGAATGGACCCTGACCTCTGTCCAGATGTCGTCGTTCCATTACCCCTCCCCCTGTCTGCTATCTTGATTCTCGTCATCGGTGCGTAACAATGAATTAAAGTTGAAGGTTTTACCTTATTTATAGTCTGGCACAACAGATCTTGGGTTTGATCTCTTCATGGGTGTATGTGCCATTCTCTCTCCGCGTGGCTACTGATGTTGATCTCTCGTGCTTATCTAGCTTACATTCGCTTGGGACAAGCCAGAGACGAATGACGGTTTAATGCGTTTGAATCCCCGCAAGCCAGGTATGTCTTCCCTTCACCGTCCAACAACTCAGCTCACTCATGATACTTTCTACCAAGTCAACGCGCGTTCAATTCTTTCGCTCAAGAAACGTGCGCTTAGACGTTCGAAGACCATCGGCAGGGACACGGAAAGCCAGGAACGTATTATATCACCCAAGCTCAACCAATTCTTGGACCGCTTGAAGGCGCCTTTTACCAAAGTCTTCTGGGAGGACATTTTTGAGAAAACTGACGACGAGAAACTCGTTGATAATGGTCTTTTGAGCTATGCGTACCTGGAAGCCGGTATGATTGAGGCTATTGCCAAGTAAGTTCTCGTTTACACTTGTCATGAGTTGGATGGTGCCAACTAGGTTTTAACACTAGCATGGTTTCCTACTTCGTCGTGTTCTGGAAGAACGGGTTCTCACCGTCGGATTTGCAAAAGGCACAAGCAGCTGGAAGTTAGTGTCGTGCCCTCCTGATGCTAACGATACATCAACTGATCTTTATCTTTAGAGTATTTCACCAAGACCAGCGTCGACTTCATCAACTACCGTGGGGAAGCCATTAGCGCTGCACGCCAGGTTGACGCGTTTGGCCAGGCTCAATCCATCGTCTACCTCTCGGTCTTCATCACACAGTGCTTCAACGTCTTCGCCGTCAAAGCGAAGCTCACATACCCCTTCGGTCGTCGTGTTGTCAGTAACAAATGGAACTTTGTCGGTATCTTCATGGGTGCTGCATTGGGCATGTTCGTTATCTACCCCCCGCCGCTGCATGTCGTGTTTGGCGGCTCGGTGCACCTGTCCCCACTATACTGGCTCATCCCTGTCGCGTTCGGAGTGCTCTTACTGGCCTGGGCTTCTTTGCGTGTTGTGTTATTGAGAAAGAGTATAGAGCATAAGAAGGTGAAGGATATTAAGGGATTGATGATGTGTAAGTCTTTAGTCTTACCTTTTGTGTGGGCTTCAAGGCTGATTTGACATTCACAGTCCCGACCATGAGAACCATGAGCGTTAGACACTAACTCACAGCATCTACTAATATCATATTTCACGGCAACGGATGGAACCATCATTGGATATCTGGATCATGATCATCTCACGGCGACGGTATATACACTAGTGTAATATTAAGTCCTCAGCTACGTCCGGAATATATTTGACTGCATATACGCGGCTTTATATCTATTCTCCAAAAACGACATGATCATGGGAGGTTCTCTCGCAATCGCAACAAGCCCCAAAATGACTGGAAGAACCACACCACCAATCGCGAGAGTCCTCCAAGTTTTCCGTGACAAACCTCCCCAAGTTC
The DNA here is from genome assembly GCA_018524945.1 of Podaxis sp. C-F-92630. NCBI lineage: Eukaryota > Fungi > Basidiomycota > Agaricomycetes > Agaricales > Agaricaceae > Podaxis > Podaxis sp. C-F-92630. The sequence continues at coordinate 21,368 of JAEUWS010000220.1, forward strand.
CTTTGAACGTATTATAAATCAAGACGGCGCCATCAGCGGCATGGAGGGCGGCAGAACCGGCGAGTCCAACGTATAAGAACCAGCTCCTCCAAGGCCAAGTATGCAATCCGTACTTGACGTATTCAAAATCAAGTGAAGAAGGACCGACAGAGGATATAGGTTCGATAGGCAAAGCAGGGTAATCACGATGCACGAGGAAGTGAATGGGCAGGAAGTAAAGAGCAGTCGCGTAGCCTGTTAGACTTAACAGACTTGTTAACGGTCTAAGCAAGGTCGTTGACCCCGGCGTAGGCTCGACGGACTTGTCTTCTGCCTTGGCCTCTGCACCCTTTTTGGCGGCGAAGGGCGAAGTAGAGAGTAAGAAGAGACGTTTAGATATTCCGGCTAGTGCGTGTACGGTGATAGGTCCCAGGACGAGGTATTTCTCTCCGAAATTGGTCTGGTAGTATTCACGACCCAGTAACTGTGTTCCAGTTAATCATCGTCAAGGTTAATCTGAATTGAGAAGTAGGGTATAGTGACGCACCATGGTTTGCGAAGCCAACCCAGTCCCGCCTACATTCGCGAGTGCGGGTGCCGCGAGGTGGATAAGAAGAAACGTGCTGATGAATGGAGATGAGGCATGTGCGATTGTCGTGAGCACGTTAGCTATAGTCTTTCGAGTGCTATTCCCGTTGGATTCGTCTGGAGTTCTGGGGTTTGACATGACAGTGAGAAGGGTACAGGACTAGGATCATGACGACCAGGGCCGGCAAACTAGGCCGTATTGAATTGCTATTTTAGTGTGACATGTGCAGTCAACTCTGTCATAACCCATAACACTTTGTCTCGTGTTTGGGCTATGGACTATGATAGAGTATGGGAGGTCTAAAGCGCGAAAAAGCTGGCTTTGTCCCCGGAAAGAGCTATGGGTTATGGTGGAATATGGGTTATGAAAGAGTTGACTATACTAAGATTCCTCGACTTTTCGCTTGCAGCTCTTCGAACACGCTCAGATACTGTCATCGAGCGTGTAGTAACGAACGTAAAGCATATAAAGTAGCCTGTTGTTATGAGAAACTGCCGTATTAAGGAACGCATCATTCTATGAATAAGTATACGAAAACATTAAACACTAAAACGTGCCATCTAGTATGTGAGGGAAAAAATAACCGGAAAAAAAAACAGGCGGGACATACAACAGGGAGAAACATGATACGCGTATGTATGCACATGTACACAATTGTAAGGTAATGGTAATTTGAGCCGAAACTGATTTGAAAGCCATGAATATAATACGTATGTATGTTAGGTATGTACACGAGACAAGGCTGAACACAGGCGAAAACCGGGTAGGCAGAGTAACAACAGGGAGGTGGGATGGGGAATAAGGATAAATGGCGTTAAACGTACACAGGTTTTGAACAATGAAAACAGGAATTGCCACACAATCGACATATGGGTGCGAATGCATCGCCTAATGGAACAACACGAGTAGAAAGAACAAGGCGCCGGAGGGGAATGAATTTCTTCAGTTGATCGAATACGCCGTCGAGAGACTTTATCACAGAAGCGCGGGTAGCCCAGCTGTCTCGTCACACCACCTCCTGACGTGCAACACTCCCAATCCCCTCCTGATCAAGCAACCACCCCTCTTCTCCATCCACAACTTCATCACATTCCTCCTCACCCTCCTCACCTTCCCCACTATCACATAACCCTTCATCCAAGAACCGACCCTCATCTACATGATCCATGTCGATCGTCGTATTCTCCCCATCCTTCACAATCTGCGGAACCCCCATTTCAGCTTCTCCAAAATCAACTCCAAGTCCAACTCGTTCCCGATCGCGCCCTCGTTCTCGTTCACGCTCCCTCCACTCCTCCTGAGTCATATCGATAGCCAAACCTCCACCGGGACCCCACATCCACGCATCATCCCACAAATCCATGATCCTGGCTCGCTTCCTCGCGTCTCGCACAAGCAACCTCCCTACAATGCGCTTCGCACCTTCAGACTTGACCAGGGTTTGCCCTACCAACTCTTCACGCCCACTTTCCTCTCCATTCGTGACAGGGTTCCCATTCGTGGCGAAATCGGGCCACTCATACTCCCCCCTCGCAATTCTCATCAACCAATGCCTCCTCTCGGCGACACTTCCCCTTCCATGCCCATGTCCATACCCGGGCGCACCATCTCCCCCGATCTTATTCTGTTGCTGGCGATTCTGCGCCGCACCAACACCCTCACCAAAAGGCAATCGTCTTCCTACGAGTGCATAAAGCACCACACCACACGCCCAAGCGTCCGTCTCGCGTGCATCATAGAATCCTCGAACATTATCACCGCCACCACCCTCCTCTCCATTAGAAGTTGGAAGTATCGAACGACGCTTTCTGGCGGCCTGTGCACGAACACTTCCGGTGCCCATGACCAACTCTGGCGCAGCGTAGGCTTCACTACCGCACCTCGTCCAAAGAAGCTCACCCTCTCCCGTGTTCTCATCGATCTCAATGAACCGTGATAGTCCAAAGTCGGTAAGTTTGATTAGGGGTGAGGGTGGTGTTGGGAGTGTTTCGAGTGTTGGGCGCGTAGAGTCAGGAGTGAGAGAGGAGAAAGCCTGCGTCGTTAGGAGTATATCTATTGATAGAAGAGGTGTAATGAGTGCTATGTTAAGAGAATGGATGATGGGGATGAAGAAGACATACTTTCAAGTTTGATGTCGCGATGCACGAGACCGACGCCGTGCATCCAGCCGACAGCTTTACACAGTTC
>JAEUWS010000219.1:0-24053 GCA_018524945.1 Podaxis sp. C-F-92630
ACCATGCCTTGTGCAACCTCCTACTGAGATAGCCACCCCCTGGCTTAAGCTCAGGCAACCAGTGATAAGGACACCCCTAACAAAATTTGCTCAGAACACATGGGACAAGGCATATATACTTAGTGGGTACCCTGTATTTATGCAATATTGTTTCTGACAACTGGGTTCAGCCAAGCAATCCAAATCCTTGCCAGCTACCATGAAGTGAACCATCTACCCAGAACATGATCTGTTCATTTATTTGCCATAAATTTGTTTTTCATCTGTTGAGACAATCCATTGGGGTAGTTTACATTGAATCCATTCAGAATTGTCTGTTCACAATATGATCTGTTAATCCTATTATTGATTGGTTCCTGGGGCATGAGTAAATGAGTGATCCATTCATGTATCTGTTCAGAGTGTAAGTGAATGGTTCACTGTTGATTTGTTAATCAGTTCTATGTTGAAGACAACTGAAACTGAACCAATTCATTGTTAATATTAACTGATCCAATTGATCAATGAGCTGCCATATGTGTATAAGGAGGGGGAGGTGCAAGAAAGGCCAAGTCTAAGTGAAGTTTTCGAACACCCGACCACTTCACCTGGTTGTGAGAATTTGGCAGTTCCGCAACGTCAACTGCAGCTTAAAACAAAATAAAATTTAGATCCATAAAATAGAGATGACGCCCCAGTAGTGGCTCCAAATCCGAAGTGTATACACCCAGTGAGGGTGGAGGAAATCGCTCGCGACTGAAAAGTTTTCAAACACCTGACCAATGATAGTATTTTGCGAAGGGAATGTCATGAAATGCCTAATGAGGTTTCTTCCATCGGCAAAACATTCATCCGCGCCTTAGCAGCCTGAATGAGCGTGGACAGGGCCTTCAATGCCTTTCAATGCTCATGAGGACCACACCCTTGATCCGTCTATCGGGTGTTCTTTCGAAATACATCACACTTTTATGTGACGATTACTGTTTGATCCCCGCCTTTCTGAACGACATATCCGCAGCCCCCGTCTTTCTGAACGACATATCCGCAGCCCCCGTCTAACACCCTGGAACGTCCCGGTTCAGTGGATCCGATATGGCATAATCAGAAAAGCATGCACGAAATCCTTTCTATTGTTAACCCCACATCGATGGCTATTACTTCCTTGTTGCTGCTACTGGCAGCGCTCGCTAGCGCGGCATTTAGTACCCAGATACCCCTACATGCAGAAAATGTGTCGCCCTCTGCAAAGCCTGATACTGTATGGGATTTTGATCAACCTCCTTCGGTAAATGCGACAGGACACTTGGTTTTCTTATCTGTGGGATCGCTTCTACAGCATTGGCCCAATACGTTATATCGTAATGGTATGTTCTTCAAAATGCCTTCTCCGCCCACAGCCCAATTGACTGTAAACAGGACACAGTCTCGTCCCAGGAATAATCCCGCCTGGCAGTCTCCTTTACCACGGTGCATGGATGCCTGAAACACCGACTTTACCAGACTGGGTCGCCACCGATCCCGAGCATGCCAACCTTTTCTGTCTTGGAAGCAAGGCGAGAGGATGTTGGCAGCTGACTTTAATGACGGCAAGAGAGTTGAATGTGCTGTATTTTGATGGTAGCAGCGCTGCGAAAATGAATGCCGGGACTATGGATAGTCAGGACATTATGATTTGGGGCGAGTTAAAGCCAGAGAACGTGTTCGCCGAAGAAGAAAGGATCAAGAAGTTGTGTGCGTGGGGGGTTGAGAAGGGCGTGGATGGGTTTGTGAGGTGTGTATGTGTGCGTCTGGATTTGGTGATCTGCATCGCTCACATTGCAACCCCACGGATAGGATGGAGATGGATTTGTAAGTTTCTCGAGTAGTGATTCCAGGACAGTACCACTCACCTGTTGCACCCACAGCGAAATTATGCTTTGCGACTTTAGCAAGGGAACACGAGTCGTGTCATCCCTCAACCTCGCAGCTAAAGACCCAATAGAAATACTTGCGCAACAATCGCCTCCGCTTTCAGATACGCCTCGATCATATTACACCGCCACAGAAGACCTCTCACCCTCACCGTCATCCCCAATACTACCTCCCCTCCCTCTTCCAGGACGCCTGGGATATATCCAGCTGGACCCCCACAAAGCCTTCCTCGTCATCGAATCTGGGTCCTGGCAAAACCACTACCCGGGTGACCCTCGCATCCAACTCGACCTCACCCGTCTTACATCATTTTACGACACTGACTTGTTCCCGAGCCTTGTCCCTGGGCGATTCAGGAAACCGCGGTGGGAACACCGCCTCATGGGATTTTCGAAAGACGATGTACAAAGAATGCATGCCAGGTTGGATGAAGTCTTCAGTCCAAGAGGAAGAAGAAATGCTGGGAGTGGTGTGGATTGGAAGGCGATCGTAAAGGTGATCATGAACCGTTACGGGCAGAGGTTGGAGCTGCTGCAGTATGTTCTCCAAGGGAACTTGACAGGAGCCATACAGGAGGAAGGATGGAACTACACTGCTATTGCAGTTGAAGCGCACGACTATGTTGCTGCAATGCTTGCACCATATATCATCCATAACGCAGTCCCTCCTCCCCATGACGATGGGTACAATCTGTCTTGGGCCAAACCGGTATTCAAAGAATGCTCAACTGCACATACGGCGTCCATCGAGATGGTATTCCACTCCCAGTTGACACAGTCGGAGTGGTTGATCCTAGGCTCAATACAAGATACAACGGAGGAAATTTGCCGAGTGCTTGTGCGCCTCTGGGCTGAAGGTTCTGTTCTCGAGTCGGATGGACTCGGTTCACCTAGACACGCCTCTGGCGGCTTACCCGAAGTTGTGAGGAGATGGGAAGAAGATGTCTCGGGGCTGATGAAGTGGCTCGCTTGGGATGCTTGGACGACATGCCGCCCCGCCTGTGGATTCGAGGTTGGTAGTATTTCACATAGCTCGCCCTCAGCAAGCACTTACTTTATTTGCCCTATAGGAAATGTGTTATTTGCCAACCTGGCCCTTTTTCTTCGAAGACTCGGTGACATCTCCAGCATTTGATCCCGCTCCTCGATTGCCCCCTAAAACTGTCGAGCTTCCGAAACCGCATTGCATACGTAGATTACCACCTTACACAAGATAATCGCCAGCGACCTTCTTTCTGGTGCTCAATGGCTACCCGACTTGTACTACATAGCCAGTTTCTCAAAATGACGCAGATTTTTGAGTGGATTAAAAGCCCATAGAGCTCGTTGCCTTCATGTACTCCGAAAATGAGACTACATCGCGGAAGTTGACCGCCTGGACTGGGGTAGGGCAATGCTCTGGAGGTCACACTGTAGGTAGTAACAAGGCCGGAGCGCGTCAGTGGGCGACTGAAAACGTACTGGCTTTGAAAATAATCACCGCATGGACTCTGAATGTATATGACACCTGCATTGGCACACTCTCAAGGCAGCAATCTACCTCGGAACATTTTAGCGGAGTATTCTGCAGACAGAATTAAATGATATTATTTTACTGAGCGAATTAGAACCGAATATTAAGTGAGCAGGAATAGTGGCTGCATTTCGCGCCAGCTTCTATTGAATATTGAAGACAGTCGCCATATGGTACATGGATGAATTCCATGGGGTGACTTGAGCACAGAGTTTAATTTGCAAAATTTTACGAAATAACTGGTTTGGTTTAAGTCCAAGGAGGTTTGCAACTTTTCGGGACCACAAGCGAGAGCGTATTGCACTTCCACAAATGAAGCCCCATTTGTCCCCTTCCATGACCTCCTCTCCTGTAGTAGTGCACATCGATATGTTGCGCAGATGCTCTTGTTATACCTTGAGTGTCCAGCTGTTCTAGTTCTTGGTCGATCTCTGCTATCTTAGTCACACGGTTGCGGTACCTAAAAAACGCACAACTTGAATCTTAGCCTGAACACACAGAAACTGTGAAGGTAGCCCTCTATTTTGGGACATGCGTCTACAGCTTGTCCATGAAGTTACAGCTCCCCAAGTCATACTACGTCGGTTGACGGCCGTCACATGCAAAAAGAATTCTACGCAGTAGTCTTCACACTAGGACGAATCACAGGCCTTGAATGAGGCTTCCCACAATTTAGCGAAACATCTTATCCACTCCTTGTGCTGCGCAGCTGTAGAACCTATCTTCTGCACCCGTGATTCTCGAAAATAGCATAAATGAAAAGAAGGAACTCCTCAACGTCTTGAATGCCCATGAAGTTCGTATCTTTGATCCGTCCATCGGGAACTTAGCCGAACATATCACGCATCCGGTGTGCTCTGATGTGTGACGACTACCATTTGATGGCTACCTTTCTGAAGAACACATTCACAGCGCTTCCGCTAAATGCCCGATTCTGCAATTCCGAGATAATATAACCAGAACAACATGCATCAAATTCTTTCTGTCCCTCCCCCACCTCGATGCTTATCACTCCCCTGCTGTTGCTACTGCCAGGGCTCGTGGGTACGGCATTCGGTGCCCAGATACCCTTACTTGCAGCAAATGTACCGCCGTCGACAGAGCCAGATACCTTGTGGGATTTTGAACGACTGCCCTCGGTGAATGCGACGGGACACCTGATTTTCCTGTCCGTGGGATCACTTTTACAGCACTGGCCCAACACGTTATATCGCAACGGTATGTTCTTCAAAAATTCCTCCCATCTACAGTTCAATCGACCATAGACAGGCCACACACTCGTCCCAGGAACGGTCCCGCCCGGCACGCTTCTATACCATGGTACATGGAAACACGAAATACCATCTCTACCAGACTGGGTCGCCACCGACCCCGAGCACGCCAACCTCTTCTGTTTTGGGAACAAAGCAACAGGATGTTGGCAGTTGACTTTAATGGCGACACGGGAATTGAATGTGCTGTATTTCGACGGGAGCAGTGCTGCGAAAATGAATACCGGGACCATGGATAGCCAGGACGTTGTTATTTGGGGCGAGTTAAAGCCGGAATATATGTTCGATGAGCAGCGGAGAATCAAGGAGCTGTGTGAGTGGGGTGCGAGGAGGGGCGTGGATGGGTTCGTGAGGTATGCATACAGGTATTGAGCTTCGCTGATCCATAATACTCACATGGTGGCTTGGCGGGTAGGATGGAAATGGATTTGTGAGTCTTTCGAGAAGAAATCTTCGGATATCACCACTCACCTCTTCTTCCCGTAGCGAAACCATGCTATGCGACTTTGGCAAAGGGACACGAGTCGTCTCATTCCTCAATCTTGTGGCCAAGGAGCCAATAGAAATACCCACACCACTCCTTCCGCTTTCAGACGCACCTCACTCAGATTTCCCTACCACAAATGGTCTACCACCGCCTTCACCGCGACAGAGAATCCCTCCTCTTTCCCAACCTCCCGAACCCCCACGGCGCGTCGAGCCAGATACTCACAAAGCCTTCCTCGTCATCGAATCTGGATCCTGGCAAAGCCACTACCCGGGCGATCCCCGCATCCAACTCGACCTCACGCGTCTTATATCATTCTATGACACCGACTTGTTCCCGAGCCTTGTCCCTGGACGATTCGGGAAGCCGCGGTGGGAGCATCGCCTCACTGGAATCTCCAAAGAAGATGTACAAAGGATGCATACCAAGTTGGACGAGGCCTTCAGTCCAAGAGGACGAGGGAATACTGGGAGTGGCGTGGATTGGAAGGCGATCGTGAAGGTGATTATGAATCGCTACGGACAGAGGTTGGAGTTGTTGCAATATGTCCTCCAAGGGAACTTGACGGGAGCCCTACAAGAAGGACGGAACTACACTGCGATTGTAGTTGAAGCGCACGACTACACTGCTGCGATGCTTGGTCCCTATATCATCCATACTGCCGTCCCTCCTCCCAATATGGACCGGTACAATTTGTCCTGGGCCAAACCGGTGTACAAGGAATGTTCGACTGCACACACAGCGTCCATCGAGATGGTATTCCGCTCACAGCTGACGCAATCGGAGCAGTTGATTCTACGCTCAATACAAGATACGACAAAAGAAATATGTCGAGTGCTTGCACGCGTCTGGGCCGAAGGTTCTGTTCTCGAGTTGGATGGATTCGGTTCACTCAAACACGCCTCTGACAGCTTACAAGAGCTGGTGAGGAGATGGGAGGAAGATATCTCGGGGCTGATGAAGTGGCTCGCTTGGGATATTTGGACGGTATGCCGCCCTGCCTGTGGGTTTGAGGTCGGTAGTATTTCCATGGCTCGCCCTTGACAAGCACTTACATTATTGTTCCCACAGGAAATGTGCTATTTGCCAACCTGGCCGTTTTTCTTTTTTGACCCACTCACTCCTCCAGAGCGATGGCCTCCCAAAGTCGATGATCTTCCAAAGCCACGTTGCATACGTCGCTTACCACCTTATACAAGATAATTATCGACGTGATTGAAGACAAATTGTAGCTTCATTCTGGGTATTAGTAATGCGGACGATTTGTACTACATAGACGGTAATTTCAAAAGGATGTGGATGTTGATAAAACCAAAGGTCGATATCTCGAGCAGTTTTCCAGGCGGTGACATTGGACCATTCTAGATCCTTCTTTCTCTGCCAGTCGGCAACCAAGGTTCCCAGCAGCTCCATGACGGAGCCGTCACCAAGAAATAACGAGTGTTCACTGAAGATCTGATTTAATCCAGCTTTCCGAGTAGGCGAGTCAACTCTCTTCTCATTAAGGATAAGGATCAGGTGCACTAGTGCATCTTTTTGAGTCGACGAATAATAGGTTCATATGAGATGGCACGCAAAACTGAGTGGTGATTTCATTCAAAACGATATTGAGTATGGAGCAAACTATCACCACGGGGTACATGATATACTAGGTCAGTGTTCTTACACGGCTTCATAACTATCGGATCACGCGTTTATTATGTACATAGCTCGATCGGGCGGTCTTTTCCATGTCCATACCACCTTCATCTTACAGTGTGGCGTTGCTGTTCTCCATTATCCCCATCTTAGTGGCTCCCCCTAGAACCCCGCATTAGCTTTAATGTGTGGCAGTCCAACAATGCTGACCTTTCCCCCAGGGCTACTTTGTCTTTCGCCAAGGTTCTTTGATGAGACATTGGGCGATACCATGTACCCGTTGGGTACTTGTATCATCATCCAGAACTATTAGTTCCTACGTCATCACTCTCACTCCTTTAGCTAGCGATTCGGGGTTTGGGTTTGGTCACAAGGCCACGGCAAGTGGCCTGTGATCTCCTTCCTTTTAGCAAGTCTAACCCACGGGCCTCATAGTGATTATGTCCAATTTCATTATCGCCAGAGGCACGGTCGGCCACGGTGCTTGTTCCTTCAGCTGATCTGAGCTTTAACTGATCATTAGCTAATTGGTGAAATAGCATGCATCAGGTCGTCAACCGCCCCATCTTGCGGTTCGTTGGTAAGGATATTAATAGTTACGCATCACAATTAAGCTAATAGGTGCAGCGTGTTGCGTCACTACAGGGTTTGTCTACAGATGATGTAATTGGTTATCAAACTAACTAGCGACAATAGCATTTTCACGACAACTGCACTTGTTTTGACACGCAATTTTCTATTTCAAGTTTTTTGATAGTGTGCTTCTGAACATATTTGACGTATTAGTTCGTTACAAGCAGCCATACCTTTGACTGGTTATCAATATCGTTTGTCCTTTCGGGGGGTGAGCTGTTGGACATCGCTAAGAAATTATTTCTGATGGTTGAAACCAGCTTTTAGCGTGCTTTTCTTGGCATCGTAAGTCTTTGTTATATTTACGCAAGCTGGCGTGAGTATCTGGTGTATAGACTCTATGAACGTAAAACCCTCCGGAGACTCGATTCCGAAGGGTCCCTTCCCTAGCCCACTGTGCCAATTCCATTTACGATTCCACAACAGAACACCCTAACTAGTGGTGCAGTGGTGCAGAGCATGCTCGTCCAGGAGCCGAGGATGATGCTGTAATTGAGCTCTCCTGGGACTCGAAATCAGTTTGATGAATATGTGGTATGGCATCTATCAAGCAGGCATTTCTGTGGCAGAATTTCGACCGGTGGTCTAAACCAATCACCATATTGACGTTGTTACAAGCCGTTAGCATCAGCAAAACATATTCTCCACAGCAGATCCATGAAGCCCAGTTGCCGCTCAATTGAGGTTCCGAAAAAAACGCATCTTGGAGCTCCTCCGAACTGGTAGCACAAACAGCCTGGCGAGATAATGTGGAGCATTTCCTCGGAAGCCGGCCTCCTTGTATTATCGGTTAGTTTAATGCTATATAGCACGTGCATTGCATAGTTCGTGTGTTTTCCGCTATCGCCAACCTGACCATTGGCGTAAACTTTTAGCTCTACTGCTACGGTGGAATTTTCAACGAACAGTGTGGCATCGGAGAAAGACACCGAAACGGGGCGACGTACAGGGGCGAACAAAGCAAGGCCAGGTGGGTCAGCCGAAATGCATAAACGTAGCGACGCAGGGACACATCAGGAGGAATATCCATGCGGTGACTTCTGATTTGCTTTGTTTGCTAAACACGGAAGAACGTCCAAACCACCTGGTCAATGACATTGTGCACTCCGGGGATGGACTGGAGCATCGACATCTTGTATTCTATGGCATGTATCCAATTTGGGGTTAAATGGACAGTGGGAGATATCAATGGTGGCATGAGGAGAAACTGGGCACGACAGGGATAGCTGAAGTGCTAACCCTTTTGACATCGGAGCAATTGGATGGTGAAAGCGAGACTACTAGGCATCGTTCAATCCTAAAATGCTAGATGGACTCCCCCCAGCAGATATTGTAAGGCAAGTCTGAACGTAGTTGGCATGCTGAAGAGAGAGGGGTCGTATCCCCGAAAGGGAACGGGGAAATAGTTACGTAACATCTAGCGGGATGTTTGGACATCCCGCCCGGCTCAGTCGATGCGTCCACACAACGTCCACAAGCACAAGCATAGATGCCGGTTTACTTGTCCCTGGACACACAATCTGGATCCGCTTGGTGTATCGCATTGTCTACGACACAAATAAGGTACAAAGGTACCAGAAAACGTGGTTACGAGCGCCGCCGAAGGTATCTTGGCCTCACCGACGAAAAAGAGCGCATCCGAGTCGGGATTCGAGGCGGAAACGGCGCGGGAAAGGCGTCGTGGCTATCATGTGACGAGTTCCAGCCTATCAGAAAGAAGCAGGCCCGAACCAATCAAGCCCGAAAAGTTTCTGGCGGATTGGTGGTCAAACAAGGGACACACAGTGGCGCGGTATGCCAACGACGCCCGACACCTGCCATCTCGAGTAATTTTCGCCCGAACATCCTTTTTGGTATGGCAGGCACCAAAATTTTCCCACCGGAAACTGGGTCCGCACCAATCCACCCTGACCCTGGCGGTCCCGCCCCTCCCTTTAATGGAAAAAACTGTGTGCCCGCCTGATAAGCGCGGATGTCCGGTGATGTCAACGCAGGCGTTTCGTGGCTGGTTAAAAGGGCCCCGACTTGGTCGTGTGTCCACCAAGAAAACCCCGAGAAATCCTTCTCCAGGTCGTCTCCTATCCCTCCCCTCAATTTCTCCCTCGACTCTCCTCCACTCTAATACTCTGCTGCTGCTTTGGTCCTTGTGTCCACAGCCATTTTACCTTGATTATCAACTCTTTCTCTGTGTTTACCTCTACTCCGTGTGGCCATGTACCCTATGGTATGTCGTCACTATGCTCCATCCGTCCCGATGCTCATCAATTTTCTTGCTTTGTTCTCTCTGGATCATGTGCTGCATGTCTTTGGCGATGCGCTTGATGTGTTGCCATCACGTAATTTGCCTTTGTGGGTCCGTGTTTTCATGTTCAGTCGGAGGTTCCCGTCCAGCAAATGTTTGCTCATCAACTTCCTTTCTATCTCTCCTCCAACGAAAACGCCGTGCCAGAACACCATAACTCGCCCTCCGAGGGCTCGGAGCATTATTCCTTTGGTGCGCCTGCTGGGGATGCGTTTGTTAGTGATGGCTCAGTCGACTCTGGTATAGGGTCCCTTGCTGCCAATGACGAACCGTATCTTCCACCTAGGTCACAGGCCGCGCCAAACGGTAATCCGAGCCCCCTTGACTATTCAGTTGCCCCGGATTACGTTTCTACTCAATCCGGACATTCAGCCAGTGTCAGTCTTTCTCATTATTAATCGCCCGAATGCCTTTCAATTGACTCTTTGTAATATGCAGTCAACCCACCACCGACACTACTCGAATGGTTACGCTGGCAACGGCGACGGTTATTCATCCCAATACAGTCAGCAAACCTATGCCCCTAGGCATGAGCAAGTGTATGATTATTGGGATGACCAACCATATATACCACCCGGCTTCACTCCGCCACCACCCCTCGCCGTCCAGACTCAACGCCACTTTGCGCGTTTTCAACACCTACAATCCCATGCACCCCTTCCACAACCCTTACCACGTCCACTCATCGCCCCACAAATCCAACAAGACTTACCACCTTCACCATCCTCGTCTTCGTCGTCCGACGTGAGCGCTGGTCAAGGTCATAGTCCCCAAGTGCTTCCGCCGCTTCCTCCTTCACCTCCATCACAGCCTCACCTCCGACCTGAAGCACATGCCCCACTAGGCCCTGATCCAACTCAGGTGTATGCTCCGATGGGGACTAACCAGCAGGTCGAGTTTTCTAGGCCACCAAGGCCTGAGCAACCAGTAGAAGAGACACCGCGGTCGCGTCAATGGTACGAGACCGATCGGTACCTAAGGAATCAAATTGGAATTCCTGAAGGAACGAGGGTTGACTTGTGGGCTTTGCCTGATCCACCTCCAGGACAGAAGCCACAGCAGCCATTGCCTATTCTCGTGAAACTTGCCATTCACGGGAGTGAAAAAGGCATGTTGACGTTGCAGGAGATCTACCAGACATTGGAGGATCGGTTTGTGTACTTCGCAAGGCTGAAGAGCTCGGCTTGGAAGGTGAGTATCTCAAATAGGCGGGTGCTTTCTTGACAACTCATTGTGTGGCGTTAGAACTCGATCAGGCATAACTTGTCCCTCAACCAAGTCTTCCGCTCCTGTGATAGACCTATCACTGAGCCCGGAAAAGGACGCTATTGGTCTGTAGACATCTCAAAGGGTGAAGGCTACAAACGCGAGCGACGTCGTAAACGGAGGAATGCAGCTCCATACAACGGAACACGCGATCTTCCGGGAGGCGTCGGAAATCAGTTGAACAAGAACCAGGCGGATTCGTCTGATGGAGACCAGGAGATGGAAGATGGAACTGCCGTCGCTGCCTCCTCTGCTGCTACGAAAGCCACGAAGGGGAAGAAGGCGAAGGGCAAGAGGGGACCGTACACGCGAGTTACAGTTGGACAACCTTCAATCCCTGGGTCTACGGGTATCACCCCCGGTGCAACTGCCTCTGCAAGTGCTTCGACTTCGGTGGCCGCTCCCTCCCCGGCGTCGGGGACTTCGACGCCCGCACCGATGGGTTCGATGATGTACCCCAACCCTGCTATGTCTCAGGAAATGTCGATGCTGTCCATCTCCTCTTCGGCCTCACCATCAATGGCTGCTGTGACCTCACGTACTGCTTCTTCGTTGGTGTCGAACACCATCCCAGGAAACTCTTCTACCCCTCCCAGCACTCTCCCCCACCCCATCGCACCATACTACCACACCGTGTACGGGTTCAACAAGGCCGCTGCACCTACCTTTGGACAAACATCCCTTCCTACGCCTGCATCATTCAGCTCTATGGGCAGGACTGCGACCCAAGCTACTGGCGAAACGATGCTTGGGGGTGTTAATGCACCGTACGCAAGCGCAGGCACTAGGATGGACACGGGACGCGCCATTTCGATTTCATCAGGCGAGAGTTCAAGTCCAGAGATGGGTGAGCGGATGTTGGGTGGTCAGCAACGGTTTGGTGATGCCCAGACGAATGCTTGAATGAAATTCTGGATTGTGGAAGAAACGCTGTCCCGGGTATTTGTGAGTACCTTTCTGTTAGTTTGTGGAGAGAGGTTGCTGATATATGATGACTGTTGACAGATTGGTTTCTCAACTTGGTTTCTGGAACTCGTCATGCCTTAACCTGTTATAATCGCTCATTTGCGATGTGTTGCATTATATCGGCTTCTCGGATCTCTGCTGTTATTGGTCCCTTCAGTTATCGTGCATCTGCCGTCAGTCTCGCCATCGAATTGTTTTCGGAGTCATACGCTGCTTTCCTGGTCGAAATGTTATCCTTGCTTCCTTGCTTTCGTTTTGGGCACGCAATCAAACCTTATAAATTTAACTAAACCGATTCAACAACTTTGTCTTCTTTCATCTCCGCAAAAACGTGTTCACTCATCCATTCCTGAGCTCGTATGTCTTTCGAGTTGAAATTCCTATATGTAGTTGTCGATGCAAACTCGTGGCTTTGTTACTCAATGCTTTCGGAGCTTGTTGTCTAGTTTTCAAATTAACGCTGTCGCTTACGAATTAGTTATGATCTCTTTTCTCTTTCTTCTGGCATTATCTCATCTAATAGTTCATAAAACGAAGTGTAGTTGCTACATGCTTAGAATACAGCTTCTCTTCTTCCGCAACCTTTTAGTGCGCATGTTGACGCGTGATGGCTTCTCCGACTCCGAAAGTGGGGCGACTCGTGGAAAGAGCTGAAAATAGACTGCAATCAACGATCTTGAAGGTGATCTGGAGCGTTATTGTTTGATAGATTGCGTACGCGTTTGAAATAACTTTGGTTTGCCGGCGCGCGTGTATGACCCTGAGCTTGAGACTGTAGCCTCGAGGCCTCGAGATTGACCTTCTTCGAACACACGATGACATAGTACATGCCGGGATTTCGTAACGCCAAATATCCAGATGTCCGGCGTTTTGGGAGACTGGTTGTCAAGTACGAGGATAGTAGGTTATTTGGCTGCGCGTTGATGATCACGAAAACCGGAGTAGAAGATATGGGGGTGGAGATGATTCAGATGATTAGCAGGTAAAAACTGTGGTCGCTGGTATGGTTTGTGAACATTTTTGGCAAACATACCATCTTATCGGACAGCAACTGGTGTTCGAATACTTGGAGGACAACCGATAACCCGCAGTGGGGCACAATGGTCGGTTTCAAATAGATTGGACTTGGACGGCTCTGGGTAATGAAATCTTTTGTTATGAGCATGCTGATACAAATCCTGGTGCATGATGGCTTGGAGTTCCAGGCTTGAAGTGCTGGTAGTGGTATCATCATAGACTTTTCTTAGACTGATTCTTGGTCGTCCATAAATAGACGTGAAGTCGCATTGTGGTACAAACCTGTTCTGGTCGTAGCTGGAGTCCTCGACCCGAACTTCCATCATGTCCGAAACGCCGGAAATCTCACTAGATTCGCACAGAATCAGCCACTATTATTTTTCCCCCGAGATGTCCTATGGTTAGACTGAGTGACCTTTCTTATCAAGCCGAAGGCAAAGTCCAACTACTACTCGCTAGCTGCGGCGATGGTGCTCGTCGTTTATGATGCACTCTTGCACTCACGAGACGCAGCTCGTCTTTATCGGTAACACCAGATACTCGAGAAGTTCATTAGCCCGTAGGCTGATCGCCAGCACACAGTAGTCGCAACTGGGTTGCCAAACTTACCTCCATGCGAATGCAGATTGGTATATTCCTATATATTGTGTAAGTGGCTGGTTGATCATCTTGAGGTATGATTTGGTCTCATCGAGGTTTGGATGTCCAGGATCAGGCTTTACAGTAAAATATTCCTATCTCACCTGAGGTATCTGATATAAATTACATATTGGATAGTGGGCAGAATAGTCAACATCCCAGTACCAGTAAGTCGCTGGCGCTCGCACCTACAATTCTTATCCCTCACCTCGATAATCTGTGAGACTACCCTTTCCTTTATGGCCTCCGATCAGTAGTTCTGCGTCCAGTCCTGGTCCTTCTTTGTTAATAGCTGCAAGGCGCTCACTTTTATACCTCAACTGTTCGTTGACCACCCATTTGTCACCAACTGCGACTAATTCGTGACCCAGGCAAGCCAATTTATTGTTCGAGACTACCATACGAGTTATCCTCATACTGACGTTGGGTGCATTCTGGAGCTTCAATCGCAAGGGTGCGCCAGAGCCTGTTGTTTCCCGTGCTCATGCTCATATTTTATATTCAGCGACGTTTACATTATGGATTGGAGCGGCCAGTACGTTCCTTCCCTCGTTCTAAACGTTGCTAAGCTAAGGAAAACGTGTATTAGTTGAGTTCACCGTATGTAATGGTCTCTTGGGTTCTTCCGACTTGATTGACAGACCGTGACGGGTTTGCCCAGTGCAACCTTGCAGCTATCGTCGTAAACAGCATGCGATATTTCAAGTACACGGTTGGGCCCGTCCCGCGACCTGATTGTTATACAACCTCACCGCCGGATTTCAATGAAATCAGCTTGAAAATCCTGGTAGTTACAGGGTAGGTGTCGTACTCACAGCCCGTATGATCTATTCCTCACAGGTGTGCTAGGGCGTGTAGTGTTACCAATATAGGTAGGGAACTCGTGTTTCGCCGGCGACTGAGCTCAACAGCTTTCAGGTCTTGAAATGCTATTTCATCTGGTCAAATTGTATCAGTTTGTGCGGGATGTTGTTCGAGTAGGTGAGCCGTCCGAGCCGCTATGGTCGAGGATCGATCGGGTCCAGCATTCTACACCCGTTTGCTGGGTCTGCTACCGGGACGGCACGTTGTGCTTTTTACTGTCCGCGTTTCCTTGTTTCTGATCAGCAACAATGAACTTATGGTGACCATAGAATTTTTGGTATGTGGTTGACTTCGCTCAAGTGGTGCTCCCATCCCTAATGCAAATGTGCACTCAACAGCGTTGAAGACTATTGACCTCATAACAACGTTCCACTCCGAGGCCACGATCCGACTCTCCGTCCATTGGCCGTTGTAAGTCACTATTATACACTCTCAGGTGGGAGCTTACTTACATCGATCGGTAGGTGGATCATGATCGTTCAATACGTTTGTGTAAGTTGGGGGTCACAATATCCCATTCTGTGGTTTTTCCGGGATTGATGGGACTTCGAATCATGGCAGGGCACGCGCCTAATCCTCAACCTCCGAAGAGCCAATCAAGGTCCCGCAGAGACCACAGTGATGGGGGACATTTCTACGCTGCGGTTTGATCATGGAGACCAAGCAGACACGCCTGGATATGAGAACGAGGACTAAGGAACGAAATTGTCCATGTTTTCCATATACACAGGTACTTCCGCGCAGACCGTCCTTAAATCCTGTATTTTTATCTTCCTTTCATCGAGAAGAGAGGTTGCCTGGGTAGGAATCCTGGTCATTGAAAGAAGGATGGATGATGTGGATGTCAAGACCACCCACAAGAGTCCACAGGCCACGATCAGATTCGTAAGTCACTGGAGCAGTTCAACGATCGAGATGCTGGAGCCACCGATCGAGAACCAGATAATTTCGAATTGGGTAAAAATAGACGTGGATGATATGTTCAAGAGGTCTTCGTCTGTACAAACGAGGGATATGGAATCCTGCAGGCTGCAGCATGGTTAGATATTCCCATCGTCGCCAGGCCAGGAG
The DNA here is from genome assembly GCA_018524945.1 of Podaxis sp. C-F-92630. Lineage (NCBI taxonomy): Eukaryota > Fungi > Basidiomycota > Agaricomycetes > Agaricales > Agaricaceae > Podaxis > Podaxis sp. C-F-92630. Next base: position 15,557 of record JAEUWS010000219.1, read on the forward strand.
CCGAGAGGAGTGGGAGAAGCTGCAAAGAAGGGTTGAAGGGTTACGGTAATTACACGAAGTTTAATAGACGCCGAGTGGGCTTGTTCCGCATGCGTCACGTGACTATAGTTCGACTTGTGGACGCCCGGGTACCCCACATTCCTATTTCACATCCTTTTCATCCTCCCATCCGCCTCAGTCTCCCCCTTCCTCTTTCCCGAAAACTACTCCCCAATAATTCTGCTTGTATCAAAAGGTGAAACTCTCTGCGTTGAACTGTTAGAGCGTTGCGAACTGATGGCGAACTCCAGAACCCATACGCTCACTACTAACGACTCCCGAATTTTCATTCCCGACAGAAATAATACCCGAAAATACCATATTATTACCCCGCCTGAGAGACGGCTAGGATGTCTGCTCCTACTCAGGAATACCCTCCATGGCTTACGCCTATACCTACGGTGGTTCAGGACCCCAACGGAGTGTTGACCACCTCAACGACGATCCTGTTTTTGCCGTTGACCTACTATGGCCCAAGTGTGAGTTGCACAAGGTCTCCTCCTGCACAAGCTGCGATGTTGATGATAATGTGATATCAGATTCCGTTGGGTCCAGATTGGACTTATGGTGGATTAACGCCTCCGGCCTCGACCCCCACGACATCTATCCCTTTCACAACCTCTACTACTACTGCGACACCTTCCCCAACATCATCAACCACGACTGCGATATCCCCTTCCTCTTCTTCCGCAATCACATCTTCATCAATTACCGAATCAATTTCGTCATCAAGCACGATCCCTGTAACATCAACACCTGTACCATCACCGACTCCTGCACCCACGAGCTCCGCGAGTAGACTGACAAGAGGTCAGCTCGTCGGTGTCATTGTTGCCAGCATCCTTGGATTCATCTTCCTCCTTGTTCTTATCCTCGCCATCTACCTGTTTTGCAAAGGCAAAAACCGCCGTCGGTCACGAGCTGCTGGCCCACCCATCGACGATGACTACTTCATAGTTCCACCCGGGGGTCGAGTCCCGGGTGAAGGTTCACCAAGACACAGTGGTGAAGAGGCAGATCCCTTCCTCCAACCGAGTGGTCGGGGTGGCAACGGCGGTGGGATGACTGAAAGAGGAAACGGCGCGGGTACTGCATATACTGAAATGGGAGCTCGACCCCCACCGAGGAATGTACCCCGTGTCCCACCACCCCCGAACACAATTCCCAGTTTCTCTTCGTCCAATTCGTCTTCGACTAATTCTGGATACGGTGAACCTCTTGCACAACCTACGCTTGGGATTAGACCCATCCGTGAGGAGCACGAACAAGAAATGAGTGGTGGGAGGATCTTGACGCCTGAGGAGATGCAACGACTAGACCAAGAAACTGTTTTGCCTCCTGATAGCGACCAAGAGCCCGGCGAGCAGTACTCCGGTGCATACGCCTACGCAGACACACCACTCCTACCTCCGCCCAGATTAGTCGACCCTGCGTCAAGGTCTGCTCCGGAATTCACACTCCCACGCCCGCCCTTTTCGAAACGCCCCTCGCAAGCTTCGCATCTCTCGTCTTTGCCTCTGGATGCAGATGAAAACGCGACATTGTTGACTGCAAAGAGGGTTAGGGTCGAGGATTTAGGTCCCAGATCTTCTCCAGGTTCCTCGCCAGCCACTGAGAAGGCGAACACGAGCAAGCCCTCCACTTCTTCGTTCCTCGGTAGTCTCGGTGCACTCGCTAGCAGACTCAGTTGGCGCCAGAGTGGAAGCCCACGAACCTCGCAACAGCAGCCCCTCTTGGAATCAACACCACTCACCGAACAGGACCTCGAACAGGGCCGGGCACTTCCCCGTCTTCCTCAGATGCGCGAGACCACTAGCTCGAGAGGCGGACTCAGCATTGGTTTGGGTCCGGATGGTACGAGGCCGATTTCGAGTGTGAGTGGTAGGAGTGGGAATTCTGGTGGAACGATCTATCATGATGCACTTTCGTCTTTGCCCGCTACGCCGACTTTGACCCCATTGCCGAGAGCTGCTACTCCTTCGGATAGTTCTGCTCCCTTACCTCCCGTCCCTGTCTCGGATACACAGTCAAGGCCTGCTGTGTCATCTCAGCTGGCTCAAACACAGACTACGGCTCCTCTCGAGTATGAAGACCAGCCCAAGGCTACTGATTCGCCTGGAACAAGTTACACGCGGACACTTGCACCCAGCTTCGATATCCTCGATATGCCCGCGCCATCAGCAATCTCTTCTTTCGGTTCCACCTCGTCAGCTTCACTCAAAGCCTCGACGATGTCAGACGCTACTGTTGTTAACAATGCTGCGAGTATCAGAACATACCCCTTCCCTCCCGGTCTCGAGTTGATCCCCACGCCTAAGGCATGGACAGAGATGTCGAACGGTGAGACCCCGTCCCCTGGGTCGTATGGTGGTGATCAAGAAAACGGTGCTGGTATAAGCATTGCAATTGATGTTTTGGAGGAGGAACCGCCTACTGCAGGTGAGAGTTGGAAGTCTATGGCTGCTGCTGCGTCAGGTAGTGGTGGTGCTGGAGGCGAACGTCTTGCTAGGAGGACGACGTTTGGACTTGTGAGTGTTCTCCCTTTCGGCCTTGTTAGGTTCTTTAAGAGACTAATGTTGATGATAATCCTTAGCCGCAGTACGTTCATCAACCAGACTTCACATCTGAGCAAGGTTCTCTCCATTCCATGCGTTCACACGTCAGCCCGGCTTCCCCTCCTCGATCGACAGGATCAGCGGCAGCATCATCTAGGAAGGATCCCTCATACAGCTCCAACTCTTCCCGCCCTTCTGCCCACTCTGCGGGTGGTAGCAGCGGTGCTCTGTCGTTCGCACAATCCCTCGCCAGGTCCGGGAGTATAACGTCTGATGGGCGTAAACGTGGATACGCGCATGGACCGATCTCACATGCTCTTTCAGCGTTTGGGAACCAGCTGCGCGGTGGAAGTGGAAGTGGAAGTGGCAGTGGCAGTGGCAGCGATTTTGCTGTGTCGAGAGAGGGCAGCGGTGCGACAAGTGAGAGCGGAGGGCTACAAAGCCCGAGTACGGCATACCTTGCCCCGGCGCGTGTTGTGAGCACTGGTTCGAGTGCGGTCTCGGGTTCTTCGTTGAGCCCGTTGAGTATGCCGTGGGCGGCTGGATTGGATGAGAACTGGAGTCCTTCGAGTTGAACGCCCTACGTTTGCACAGAGGATGTTGGTGGTCGTGATTGTGGTCGTGATTGTGGCTAGGTCGTGGTCGTAGACTTGGGATGGGGATGCCTCGTGTTGCGTGGATGGTTGTGCCCTGATGATCTTCGTCCCTGCTTTCCCTTTCGTTCTTGGGATTTTGGACATGATTTGTTCCGCATATTGCGCTCGCTTGATCTTTCATTTAGCTGCGATTCCATGATGAAGTTTGGACTATTTGCCTGATATCTATTAGTTACTTATGTAGAATGTGCCTTGATGACCTTGGTAATGACCCCGCTCACGACGCCTGCGATACCTCGATTTATCTCCCTCCTCTCGCATGTTTTTTGCTGTTCTCTTCAGTACATACATCAATGCAATACATTGACTACGTTTCCTCCCCTTTTGTGCTGTCCATGGGAACAGGCCCTGAACAGTAGAACTGCTACTATTGTTACAGCTGAAAAACTTTTGACTTGTGACCAATTTTCTCCACCCTCACTAGGTGTGTGCACTTTGGATTTGGGGCCACTACTGGGTGATTATGGACCTAGATTTTGCTTCGTTTTAAGCCGCAGTTGGCATTCGTAATGAGAAGATATTACGGATAATGATGGAATGATCGGCGTGGTAGATGAAATCATAGGAGTTCACAGTCATAACGCGAAGCTTTTTCATTTATCTGCTTGATGACTGTACACATACCTTTCATTCCCTTTTGCTTCTTGGATCTTCTCCCCTCAGATACACCATAGCAAACACACAGTCAAACATTCCTTCACTACTGAAATGTTTATCTGCAACAATCTGGCAACTGTCAAGTACTCATGACCAGGCCAAGGGGTCAGGTGTTTGAAAACCTAAATCCAGCCTTTCTTGTACCTCCCCTTTCCTTACAACATGACTTTTGGTGGGTCCATAGCTACCAGTGCATAGGGCACACTCTGCAATTTACATGGATATCTGAGTTTTGACAGGGTGTAACACCCATCACGCAATAAATTGCTCCCTGATGACAAAAAGGAGAACTCAAACCACAAATACCTTCAGTTCTATACCAGCATGCCAAAACCTCCTGTGACCTGGAACAATATTCCTCTCAAAATCATCAAGAGAATCCTAGAGTATTTGGATGATTCTTCACTCTTGGTGCTTAGCAACTCAACTGGATGGCTCCTTACCAATATCTAGAGTCAGAGACAATGTATACCCTTGAATGTCACTCCATTCACCCTGTCTGTCTCCCCTTCTTACAGAAAAAAGGATATCATATATACTCTGAACATTGAACTATGGCTTCCACCCATCCTGCACCTTTGCTGGCTCTTTCCATTCTACATTGATGAAGCATATTTTGTTCACAAAATAAAGGGTCTCACTAGTTTGATTGTGAAATGTGCTCTGCCCCTCAAAAATTTTATGGGTTGGAAGCATTCAGGTACATGGACTGAAGGAATGCTTGCTTTTGGATTTATGGAGTGGTTTTCTTGAAGGTGCCCTGTCAAGGGGATGTGAAACACTAACACTTGAGGACCCTTGTAGAGTTTGGCATTGGAATAGTTCTTGTGGGGTGTTACACACTGAACTCCCATTACTGTCAACTTCAAGGCTGTAGATTTCATGGTTTAAATATTCTGCATTTACACAAGGCAACCTCCACCCTAATGTCTTCTGTCAACATCAGCCACTTCCATACTTGAGAGGGTTGGAAATAAGATGGAACATGCTCTTTCAACCTCCATTCTTGCCATACTTTTCTAGCATTCTACAACAACATGCCACTATTCTCCATTGTCTCTCTATTATCTCTTATGAAGAGGTCAGCAATGATGCTTGGGAGGGGTACTTTGTGTCTTTGCACTTTCCATCTATGGAATCCTTAAAAATGAAACTCTTAATACAGTTAAGATAGAGTGCATATACAAACTAGGTCATCATGTGTCAAAAGATAAATTGTGACAAAGTACAAAAATTGGATCTCCTCTTTCTTGAGGGTGTTCAAGGCCAAAACCTCTCAGATGATCAATGTGAATTGGTGCTCCACACAGATCCTCTGGCTTTAATCTTTCAAAAGTTTTGGAGAAAAAGTGGCTCAGCTTTGAATATGATATTGAATATGACATCACATGAATTACATCAATGTGTGCTTACATGGTCACACAAAGTTACATGTCAGGTGATGGCCTGGTTTGTGTACACACCCTACCTTACAATAGATGATCAATTTTCTTTCCTGGCATCCCACACTTACAACTCCTAAAAATGTTTGTCTGGGAGCAACAGAAGGCTGACCAGAAAAAGCACAGGTGATTTTACCAAGCTTGATGTCACTAAAAAGCATTGCACAGGCTGTTGTGTGGTTGCTAAAATGTTCCAATGCATGCCCTCAACTCAACACTATCTACCTTGACTTAGAATATGACACATAGCTTGAAACATCTTGTTGTAGTAGCTTGATGAGGTGATTGAAACTATTAGTAGATTGTCTTTGACCATACCATTGAGGCTCAAGATCAACCTTGACTTTGGTTTGAGGACCTCATTACCTTAAATATAGGAATATATTGCATGTAGTGTGAAGAAAAGAAGACTGAGGCATTCACTGGACTGGTTGAGGGTAATAAAGCTAGAGCTCTAGAGTAACTCCATGTTGTTAGGGTTCCAGTGGGTTCCAGAGTTGATGATACAGTATTTAGCCTTGTCTACTTCCTTGGAGGGGCTGTAGATACAAGGCAGAGTTTCAAGGATGACTTGTCAAACTGAGATTTCTGTGGATGCTATCAGAGCTGCTTGTCTTGATTTGAAGGTTTTTGATACAATTGTTGCAATGTCATTCCGTAAGAAAGAAATGTTGATAGTCAGTCTCTTTGGAAGGTGGATATATAGATAGAGTCAATGTCAGATTGATTGAGGTAATTGTTTATCTAAGATAAAGGGTAAAGTGTATTTTGATGTTGCATCAAGGTCACATGGAAGGTCATAACACAATGTTATGTGCCCTATAACATCTTGTTGGATAAGTAACTGCTTCATTTTCAACTTGGCATCTGAGTTTATAGGGATATAACATAGCTGTTGGTGATAGAGAGTTCACTGATTATACTAGGAACTGAATTCTTGTGAGTAGTCATTAAGAAGCACATCATAAATAGGGTGGACCAAAAACAAAAGAAAAAATCAGAAGCAAAGTGGACTGAATAAGTTGGGGTCTGACTTGGTGAGATAGTAGCCTGGCACTTGGAGTGCTACAACTTTTACCATCTTTTGGTTAGTACATCAGTGGTCAGGATGTATATTGACATGTATCCTAATTTTAAACATACTAATGCTCAGAGGGGCCATTTTTCCAAGCTCTAAACCTTGAACATTCTGTGGGGTTTTGCTGTAAGCATTTGGGCTCTTTGTAGTGGCCTGATTAAAGGTGTATCCACAGTTGGCTTTTAGCCATACTGCCTCAAGTTGTGCTAGATGACTCAAGCAATTAAGAGATCAGCATATCTGTGCATGCATAGATATAAAGCCAGACAGTAATCCCTTTGCATAGTCTGAAGCACTTATCTACCAAATAATATAAAATAGATGCTTAACTGACTGTTGAATAGCAAACTTCTGGACAATGGCACTCATAGCAAGCTGGGCTCATTGGTTCAGTAGCACTTGCACAAATTCATATTTTGCTGTTTCAAGTTGTTGAAGCTAACTTTGTGAGGTGTGGTTGAGTTCAGAGAGTGCCCCTTGTTCTAAGAGGTGAGTTATCTGAGAGCATAGGCAGACAGATTTAAAAAAAAAAAAAAAGAACATAGGCAGATTAACATAAATAACATTAAGTAGAAATCTTGAAGCTTACCTTGTAGGGAAAAGCCTAGCTGTGAGCAAAGAGATTAGGTGGGTGCTCAGCCAAGTGCTATGACACTTTCAATGATATTCATCCTATGTTTATCTTCTTCACTACTGCTGCTATGTTCACTACTTTCCTTGCCCTCTTTACCTTTTTCTTGACTTGAAAAGGGAGAAACACCAGTCAAAGGGCTAGTAATTATGACATAACTATCAGCCTTAATAAAAGCAGGAGCTTGACACTTGCTCCCAAGATCAGGTTTCTATTGGGGTGAGGTTAGGTCAAGAATGACAGTGAGAGGTAGTTTTCCTTTACCTTCAAGTATATGCAGGTAATTCTCTAGCAATAATTCATAGGTAATAGAAGTATTGTTTCCTTTCACACCTGTCACAAGGCCCAATGCTGATAAGTACTAGAGGTGTAGTGGACTAACATGCTGTTCCCAATTGTAGACAGGGATTAACTGAGAGCAACTGTCAGTAACACTAGATGCAGTAGATTGCAGAAAGAATCTACTGCTGTAATATCTCCCACTAAATGGTAATCTTTTGCAGTCAACTTTGCAGATGTCAATGGTAGCTTTTGGCTGTGTTTAGCAAACTTGGCAACCTTGATATTTCACAAGTGAAGCAGGCTATTAGCACTAATTTCACTTACTGAAGCTGTGATAAAGTAAGCACCAGGTAAGTCATGAGGGTCTGTAGCTCCATTTTTATCATAATAGTGCATTGCTGCAAAGCATTTTCTTGTCCATGTTTAGGATGCAAGATTGATGGTTAGGACACAGATGGCATTGGTAACAAGGACAAGCCAACTAGTGTGCCAGTCATTGAGATGCATTAAAAAGCTGTTGAAGTTCAGTAGAACTTCAGAACAACAATTATACAATAAAGCATCCTGTAACTGGGTAGGAGTCTAATCAAATACAGGAGATTGGAGCACAGATTAAACTACTGGTCTACTTTGCAGGTGCTGCAGAGAGGGTTCTCAAAGTTACCAAAACCAACAACTAGCATGATTAAGGAATTGCACACTGGAAGTGGTAGTATCCAGCAAACCTATCCTAGAATTGTGACTTTCAACAGAGCCCTACAGGATATGTGTTATGGAACCACCTGTTTAACCCCTGCCCCGCCCTCCACCTGAAGTTATTGTCAACACCATTCTATGGGAAATGGGACTTCCCAGCAGTGTCCGCAACTCCATCCCTACTCAGATGCTCAATGACATCCTTAATCAACAGCCAGCCCTCTGAGCTCGAGTTGCCTACCAGAATGCTGCCTTTGCCAACAGAAGACTCCCCAGTCACACGTCATACTTCTCCACCAATTGGCCTACACCTGGACCCATCCTCTACCCATCTGATCAAACCATGACTGACATAGTCCACATTGCCTGGGAGAATGCTCCCTTCACACACGTATTCGACTCAGCAGGACATTACCAAGAAACCATCAACAATAACTTCGACATCTCATGGGCCCATGGAT